>CM059439.1:86849837-87019845 GCA_030390025.1 Squalus acanthias
CTGTAATACACCCATTGTCTACAGTGTAGCTCACTGTAATACTCCCATTGTCTACAGCGTAACTCATGGTAATACTCCCCATTGTCTGCAGGGTAACTCACTGTAATAAACTCATAGTCTACAGGGTAGCTCACTGTAATACTCCCATTGTCTTCAAGGTAATTCACTGTAATACACCCATTGTCTACCGGGTAAATCACTGTAATACTCCCATGGTCTACAGGGTAATTCACCATAATACACCCATTGTCTACAGGGTAACTCACTGTAATACACCCATTGTCTACAGGGTAGCTCACTGTAATACTTCCCAGTGTCTGCAGGTTAACTCACTGTAATACTCCCATTGTCTACAAGGTAATTCACTGTAATACACCCATTGTCTACAGGTTAACTCACTGTAATACTCCCATTGTCTACAAGGTAATTCACTGTAATACACCCATTGTCTACAGGGTAACTCACTGTAATACTCCCATTGTCTACAGGGTAACTCAGTGTAATATTCCCCATTGTGTACAGGGTAACTCACTGTAGTACACCCAATGTCTACAGGGTAACTCACTTTAATACACCCATTGTCTGCAGGTTAACTCACTGTAATACTCCCATTGTCTAAAGGTAACTCACTGTAATACTCCTATTGACTACAGGGTAACTCATTGTAATACACCCATTGTCTACAGGGTAACTCACTGTAATACACCCATTGTCTACAGGGTAACTCACTGTAATACACCGATTGTATACAGGGTAACTCACTGTAATACTCCCCATTGGCTACAGGGTAACTCAGTGTAGTACACCCAATGTCTAAAGGGTAACTCACTTTAATACACCATTGTCTAGAGGGTAACTCCATGTAATACACCCATTGTCTACAAGGTAACTCACTGTAATACTCCTATTGACTACAGGGTAACTCATTGTAATACACCCATTGTCTGCATGGTAACTCACTGTAATACACCGATTGTCTACAGGGTAACTCACTGTAATACTCCCCATTGGGTACAGGGTAACTCACTGTAGTACACCCAATGTCTACAGGGTAACTCAGTGTAATACACCCATTGTTTACAGGGTAACTCACTGTAATACACCCATTGTCTACAGTGTAGCTCACTGTAATACTCCCATTGTCGACAGGGTAACTCATTGTAATACTACCCATTGTCTGCAGGGTAACTCACTGTAATTCTCCCATTGTCTACAGGGTAACTTACTGTAATACACCCATTGTCTACAGGGTAACTCACTGTAATAAACTCATTGTCTGCAGTGTAGCTCACTGTAATACTCCCATGGTCGACAGGGTAGCTCACTGTAATACACCCATTGTCTACAGGGGAACTCACTGTAAAACAGCCATTGTCTACAGGCTAACTCACTGCAATACAACCAACGTGTACAGGGTAACTCACTGTAAATCACCCATTGTTTACAGGGTAACTCACTGTAAAACACCCATTGTCTACAGTGTAGCTCACTGTAATACTCCCATTGTCGACAGGGTAACTCATTGTAATACTACCCATTGTCTGCAGGGTAACTCACTGTAATTCTCCCATTGTCTACAGGGTAACTTACTGTAATACACCCATTGTCTACAGGGTAACTCACTGTAATAAACTCATTGTCTGCAGTGTAGCTCACTGTAATACTCCCATGGTCGACAGGGTAGCTCACTGTAATACGCCCATTGTCTACAGGGGAACTCACTGTAAAACAGCCATTGTCTACAGGCTAACTCACTGCAATACAACCAACGTGTACAGGGTAACTCACTGTAAAACACCCATTGTCTACAGGGTAACTCACTGTAATACTACCCATTGTCTACAGGGTAACTCACTGTAATACACCCATTGTCTACAGGGTAACTCACTGTAATACACCCATTGTCTACAGGGTAACCCATTGTAATACACCCATTGTCTACAGGGTAACTCACTGTAAAACATCCATTGTCTACAGGGTGACTCACTGTAATACTCCCATTGTCTACAGGGTAACTCACTGTAATACACCCATTGTCTACAGGGTAACTCACTGTAATAAACTCATTGTCTACAGGGTAGCTCACTGTAATACTCCCATTGTCTACAGGGTAACTCGGTGTTATACTGTCCATTGTATACAGGGTAACTCACTGTAATACATCCATTGTCTACAGGGTCACTCACTGTAATACACACATTTTCTACAGGGTAACTCATTGTAATACACACATTTGCTACGGATTAACTCAATGTAATACACACATTGTCTCCAGGGTAACTCAGTGTAATCCTCCCATTGTCTACAAGGCAACTCACTGTAATGCGCCCATTGTCTACAGGGTAACTCACTGTAATACACCCATTGTCTACAGGGTAGCACACTGTAATACTCCCATTGTCTACAGGGTAACTCACTGTAATACACCCATTGTCTACAGGGTAGCTCACTGTAATACTCCCATTCTCTACAGGGTAACTCACTGTAATACTCCCCATTGTCTGCAGCGTAACCCATTGTAATACTCCCATTGTCTACAGGGGAACTCAGGGTAATACTGTCCATTGTCTACAGGGTAACTCACTGTAATACACCCATTGTCTACAGGGTAACTCACTGTAATACTCCTATTGTCTACAGGGTAACTCATTGTAATACACCCATTGCCTGAATGGTAACTCACTGTAATACTCCGATTGTATACAGGGTAACTCACTGTAATACTCCCCATTGCCTGCAGGGTAACTCAGTGTAAAACACCCATTGTCGACAGGGTAACTCATTGTAATACTCCACATTGTCTACAGGGTAACTCACTGTAATACACCAATTGTCTACAGGGCAACTCACTGTAAAACACACATTGTCTACAGGGTAACTCACTGTAAAACAGCCATTGTCTGCAGGGTATCTCACTGTAATACACCCATTGTCTGCAGGGTAACTCACTGCAATACACCCATTGTCTACAGGGTAACTCACTGCAATACACCCATTATCTACAGGGTAACTCACTGCAATACACCCATTGTCTACAGGGTAACTCAGTGTAATACACCAATTGTCTACAGGGTAACTCACTGTAATACACCCATTGTCTACAGGGTAACTCACTGTAATAATCCCCATTGTCTACAGGGTAACTCAGTGTAAAACACCCATTGTCGACATGGTAACTCATTGTAATACTCCCATTGTCTACAGGGTAACTCATTGTAATACTCCCATTGTCTACAGGGTAACTCACTGCAATACACCCATTGTCTACAGGGTAACTCAGTGTAATACACCAATTGTCTACAGGGTAACTCACTGTAATACACCTATTGTCTACAGGGTAACTCACTGTAATAATCCCCATTGTCTACAGGGTAACTCAGTGTAATACACCAATTGTCTACAGGGTAACTCACTGTAATACACCCATTGTCTACAGGGTAACTCATTGTAATACTCCCCCTTGTCTACAGGGTAACTCACTGTAATACACCCATTCTCTGCAGGGTAACGCACTGTAATACACCCATTGTCTACAGGGTAACTCATTGTAAAACACCCATTTTCTGCAGATTAACTCAATGTAATACACCCATTGTCTACAGGGTAACTCACTGTAATACACCCATTGTCTACAGGGTAACTCACTGTAATACACCCATTGTCTACAGGGTAACTCACTGTAATACACCCATTGTCTACAGGGTAACTCACTGTAATACTCCCATTGTCTACAGGGTAACTCACTGTAATACACCCATTGTCTACAGGGTAACTCACTGTAATACTCCCATTGTCTACAGGGTAACTCACTGTAATACACCCATTGTCTACAGGGTAACTCACTGTAATACACCCATTGTCTACAGGGTAACTCACTGTAATACACCCATTGTCTACAGGGTAACTCACTGTAATACACCCATTGTCTACAGGGTAACTCACTGTAATACACCCATTGTCTACAGGGTAACTCACTGTAATACTCCCATTGTCTACAGGGTAACTCACTGTAATACAACCAACGTGTACAGGGTAACTCACTGTAAAACACCCATTGTCTACAGTGTAACTCACTGTAATACAACCAACGTGTACAGGGTAACTCACTGTAAAACACCCATTGTCTACAAGGTAATTCACTGTAATAAACCCATTGTCTACAGGGTAACTCACTGTAATACTCCCATTGTCTACAGGGTAACTCAGTGTAATACTGTCCATTGTATACAGGGTAACTCACTGTAATACACCCATTGTCTACAGGGTAACTCACTGTCATACTCCCATTGACTACAGGGTAACTCATTGTAATACACCCATTGTCAGCATGGTAACTCACACTAATACACCCATTGTCTACAGGGTAACTCACTGTAATGCACCGATTGTATACAGGTTAACTCACCGTAATAATCCCCATTGGGTACAGGGTAACTCACTTGTAATACACCCATTGTCTAGAGGGTAACTCACTATAATAAACTGATTGTATACAGGGTAACTCACTGTAATACTCCCCATTGGGTACAGGGTAACTCACTGTAATACACCCATTGTCTACAGGGTAACTCAGTGTAATACACCCATTGTCTACAGGGTAACTCACTGTAATACACCCATTGTCTACAGGGTAACTCACTGTAATACTCCCATTGTCTACAGGGTAACTCACTGTAATACTCCCATTGTCTGCAGGGTAACTCACTGTAATACTCCCATTGTCTACAGGGTAACTCACTGTAATACACCCATTGTCTACAGGGTAACTCACTGTAATAAACCCATTGTCGACAGGGTAGCTCACTGTAATACTCCCATTGTCTACAGGGTAACTCACTGTAATACACCCATTGTCTACAGGGCTAACTCACTGTAATACAACCAATGTCTACAGGGTAACTCACTGTAATACACCCATTGTCTACAGGGTAACTCACTGTAATACTCCCATTGTCTACAGGGTAACTCACTGTAATACACCCATTGTCTACAGGGTAACTCACTGTAATACACCCATTGTACTTCAGTAACTCACTGTAATACACCCATTGTCTACAGGGTAACTCACTGTAATACTCCATTGTCTACAGGGTAACTCACTGTAATACACCCATTGTCTACAGGGTAACTCACTGTAATACACCCATTGTCTACAGGGTAACTCACTGTAATACACCCATTGTCTACAGGGTAACTCACTGTAATACACTCATTGTCTACAGGGTAACTCACTGTAATACTCCCATTGTCTACAGGGTAACTCACTGTAATACACCCATTGTCTACAGGGTAACTCACTGTAAACATCCATTGTCTACAGGGTAACTCACTGTAATACTCCCATTGTCTACAGGGTAACTCACTGTAATACACCCATTGTCTACAGGGTAACTCACTGTAATACACCCATTGTCTACAGGGTAACTCACTGTAATACACCCATTGTCTACAGGGTAACTCACTGTAATACACCCATTGTCTACAGGGTAACTCACTGTAATACACCCATTGTCTACAGGTAACTCACTGTAATACACCCATTGTCTACAGGGTAACTCACTGTAATACACCCATTGTCTACAGGGTAACTCACTGTAATACACCCATTGTCTACAGGGTAACTCACTGTAATACACCCATTGTCTACAGGGTAACTCACTGTAATACACCCATTGTCTACAGGGTAACTCACTGTAATACACCCATTGTCTACAGGGTAACTCACTGTAATACACCCATTGTCTACAGGGTAACTCACTGTAATACACCCATTGTCTACAGGGTAACTCACTGTAATACACCCATTGTCTACAGGGTAACTCACTGTAATACACCCATTGTCTACAGGGTAACTCACTGTAATACACCCATTGTCTACAGGGTAACTCACTGTAATACACCCATTGTCTACAGGGTAACTCACTGTAATACTCCCATTGTCTACAGGGTAACTCACTGTAATACACCCATTGTCTACAGGGTAACTCACTGTAATACACCCATTGTCTACAGGGTAACTCACTGTAATACTCCCATTGTCTACAGGGTAACTCACTGTAATACACCCATTGTCTACAGGGTAACTCACTGTAATACACCCATTGTCTACAGGGTAACTCACTGTAATACACCCATTGTCTACAGGGTAACTCACTGTAATACACCCATTGTCTACAGGGTAACTCACTGTAATACTCCCATTGTCTACAGGGTAACTCACTGTAATACTCCCATTGTCTACAGGGTAACTCACTGTAATACTCCCATTGTCTACAGGGTAACTCACTGTAATACACCCATTGTCTACAGGGTAACTCACTGTAATACACCCATTGTCTACAGGGTAACTCACTGTAATACACCCATTGTCTACAGGGTAACTCACTGTAATACACCCATTGTCTACAGGGTAACTCACTGTAATACACCCATTGTCTACAGGGTAACTCACTGTAATACTCCCATTGTCTACAGGGTAACTCACTGTAATACTCCCATTGTCTACAGGGTAACTCACTGTAATACACCCATTGTCTACAGGGTAACTCACTGTAATACACCCATTGTCTACAGGGTAACTCACTGTAATACACCCATTGTCTACAGGGTAACTCACTGTAATACACCCATTGTCTACAGGGTAACTCACTGTAATACACCCATTGTCTACAGGGTAACTCACTGTAATACACCCATTGTCTACAGGGTAACTCACTGTAATACTCCCATTGTCTACAGGGTAACTCACTGTAATACACCCATTGTCTACAGGGTAACTCACTGTAATACACCCATTGTCTACAGGGTAACTCACTGTAATACACCCATTGTCTACAGGGTAACTCACTGTAATACACCCATTGTCTACAGGGTAACTCACTGTAATACACCCATTGTCTACAGGGTAACTCACTGTAATACACCCATTGTCTACAGGGTAACTCACTGTAATACTCCCATTGTCTACAGGGTAACTCACTGTAATACACCCATTGTCTACAGGGTAACTCACTGTAATACACCCATTGTCTACAGGGTAACTCACTGTAATACACCCATTGTCTACAGGGTAACTCACTGTAATACACCAATTGTCTACAGGGTAACTCACTGTAATACTCCCATTGTCTACAGGGTAACTCACTGTAATACACCCATTGTCTACAGGGTAACTCACTGTAATACACCCATTGTCTACAGGGTAACTCACTGTAATACACCCATTGTCTACAGGGTAACTCACTGTAATACTCCCATTGTCTACAGGGTAACTCACTGTAATACTCCCATTGTCTACAGGGTAACTCACTGTAATACACCCATTGTCTACAGGGTAACTCACTGTAATACACCCATTGTCTACAGGGTAACTCACTGTAATACACCCATTGTCTACAGGGTAACTCACTGTAATACTCCCATTGTCTACAGGGTAACTCACTGTAATACACCCATTGTCTACAGGGTAACTCACTGTAATACTCCCATTGTCTACAGGGTAACTCACTGTAATACACCCATTGTCTACAGGGTAACTCACTGTAATACTCCCATTGTCTACAGGGTAACTCACTGTAATACACCCATTGTCTACAGGGTAACTCACTGTAATACACCCATTGTCTACAGGGTAACTCACTGTAATACTCCCATTGTCTACAGGGTAACTCACTGTAATACACCCATTGTCTACAGGGTAACTCACTGTAATACACCCATTGTCTACAGGGTAACTCACTGTAATACACCCATTGTCTACAGGGTAACTCACTGTAATACTCCCATTGTCTACAGGGTAACTCACTGTAATACACCCATTGTCTACAGGGTAACTCACTGTAATACTCCCATTGTCTACAGGGTAACTCACTGTAATACACCCATTGTCTACAGGGTAACTCACTGTAATACACCCATTGTCTACAGGGTAACTCACTGTAATACACCCATTGTCTACAGGGTAACTCACTGTAATACACCCATTGTCTACAGGGTAACTCACTGTAATACACCCATTGTCTACAGGGTAACTCACTGTAATACACCCATTGTCTACAGGGTAACTCACTGTAATACTCCCATTGTCTACAGGGTAACTCACTGTAATACACCCATTGTCTACAGGGTAACTCACTGTAATACACCCATTGTCTACAGGGTAACTCACTGTAATACACCCATTGTCTACAGGGTAACTCACTGTAATACACCCATTGTCTACAGGGTAACTCACTGTAATACACCCATTGTCTACAGGGTAACTCACTGTAATACACCCATTGTCTACAGGGTAACTCACTGTAATACACCCATTGTCTACAGGGTAACTCACTGTAATACACCCATTGTCTACAGGGTAACTCACTGTAATACACCCATTGTCTACAGGGTAACTCACTGTAATACACCCATTGTCTACAGGGTAACTCACTGTAATACACCCATTGTCTACAGGGTAACTCACTGTAATACACCCATTGTCTACAGGGTAACTCACTGTAATACACCCATTGTCTACAGGGTAACTCACTGTAATACACCCATTGTCTACAGGGTAACTCACTGTAATACTCCCATTGTCTACAGGGTAACTCACTGTAATACACCCATTGTCTACAGGGTAACTCACTGTAATACACCCATTGTCTACAGGGTAACTCACTGTAATACACCCATTGTCTACAGGGTAACTCACTGTAATACTCCCATTGTCTACAGGGTAACTCACTGTAATACTCCCATTGTCTACAGGGTAACTCACTGTAATACACCCATTGTCTACAGGGTAACTCACTGTAATACACCCATTGTCTACAGGGTAACTCACTGTAATACACCCATTGTCTACAGGGTAACTCACTGTAATACACCCATTGTCTACAGGGTAACTCACTGTAATACACCCATTGTCTACAGGGTAACTCACTGTAATACTCCCATTGTCTACAGGGTAACTCACTGTAATACACCCATTGTCTACAGGGTAACTCACTGTAATACACCCATTGTCTACAGGGTAACTCACTGTAATACTCCCATTGTCTACAGGGTAACTCACTGTAATACACCCATTGTCTACAGGGTAACTCACTGTAATACACCCATTGTCTACAGGGTAACTCACTGTAATACACCCATTGTCTACAGGGTAACTCACTGTAATACACCCATTGTCTACAGGGTAACTCACTGTAATACACCCATTGTCTACAGGGTAACTCACTGTAATACACCCATTGTCTACAGGGTAACTCACTGTAATACACCCATTGTCTACAGGGTAACTCACTGTAATACTCCCATTGTCTACAGGGTAACTCACTGTAATACACCCATTGTCTACAGGGTAACTCACTGTAATACACCCATTGTCTACAGGGTAACTCACTGTAATACTCCCATTGTCTACAGGGTAACTCACTGTAATACACCCATTGTCTACAGGGTAACTCACTGTAATACACCCATTGTCTACAGGGTAACTCACTGTAATACACCCATTGTCTACAGGGTAACTCACTGTAATACACCCATTGTCTACAGGGTAACTCACTGTAATACACCCATTGTCTACAGGGTAACTCACTGTAATACACCCATTGTCTACAGGGTAACTCACTGTAATACTCCCATTGTCTACAGGGTAACTCACTGTAATACACCCATTGTCTACAGGGTAACTCACTGTAATACACCCATTGTCTACAGGGTAACTCACTGTAATACACCCATTGTCTACAGGGTAACTCACTGTAATACACCCATTGTCTACAGGGTAACTCACTGTAATACTCCCATTGTCTACAGGGTAACTCACTGTAATACACCCATTGTCTACAGGGTAACTCACTGTAATACACCCATTGTCTACAGGGTAACTCACTGTAATACACCCATTGTCTACAGGGTAACTCACTGTAATACTCCCATTGTCTACAGGGTAACTCACTGTAATACACCCATTGTCTACAGGGTAACTCACTGTAATACACCCATTGTCTACAGGGTAACTCACTGTAATACACCCATTGTCTACAGGGTAACTCACTGTAATACACCCATTGTCTACAGGGTAACTCACTGTAATACACCCATTGTCTACAGGGTAACTCACTGTAATACACCCATTGTCTACAGGGTAACTCACTGTAATACACCCATTGTCTACAGGGTAACTCACTGTAATACACCCATTGTCTACAGGGTAACTCACTGTAATACACCCATTGTCTACAGGGTAACTCACTGTAATACACCCATTGTCTACAGGGTAACTCACTGTAATACACCCATTGTCTACAGGGTAACTCACTGTAATACACCCATTGTCTACAGGGTAACTCACTGTAATACACCCATTGTCTACAGGGTAACTCACTGTAATACACCCATTGTCTACAGGGTAACTCACTGTAATACACCCATTGTCTACAGGGTAACTCACTGTAATACACCCATTGTCTACAGGGTAACTCACTGTAATACACCCATTGTCTACAGGGTAACTCACTGTAATACACCCATTGTCTACAGGGTAACTCACTGTAATACACCCATTGTCTACAGGGTAACTCACTGTAATACACCCATTGTCTACAGGGTAACTCACTGTAATACACCCATTGTCTACAGGGTAACTCACTGTAATACTCCATTGTCTACAGGGTAACTCACTGTAATACACCCATTGTCTACAGGGTAACTCACTGTAATACACCCATTGTCTACAGGGTAACTCACTGTAATACTCCCATTGTCTACAGGGTAACTCACTGTAATACACCCATTGTCTACAGGGTAACTCACTGTAATACACCCATTGTCTACAGGGTAACTCAGTGTAATACACCCATTGTCTACAGGGTAACTCACTGTAATACACCATTGTCTACAGGGTAACTCACTGTAATACACCCATTGTCTACAGGGTAACTCACTGTAATACACCCATTGTCTACAGGGTAACTCACTGTAATACTCCTATTGTCTACAGGGTAACTCACTGTAATACTCCCATTGTCTGCAGGGTAACTCACTGTAATACACCCATTGTCTACAGGGTAACTCACTGTAATACACCATTGTATACAGGGTAACTCACTGTAATACACCCATTGTCTACAGGGTAACTCACTGTAATACACCCATTGTCTACAGGGTAACTCACTGTAATACTCCCATTGTCTACAGGGTAACTCACTGTAATACACCCATTGTCTACAGGGTAACTCACTGTAATACACCCATTGTCTACAGGGTAACTCACTGTAATACACCCATTGTCTACAGGGTAACTCACTGTAATACACCCATTGTCTACAGGGTAACTCACTGTAATACTCCCATTGTCTACAGGGTAACTCACTGTAATACACCCATTGTCTACAGGGTAACTCACTGTAATACTCCCATTGTCTACAGGGTAACTCACTGTAATACACCCATTGTCTACAGGGTAACTCACTGTAATACTCCCATTGTCTACAGGGTAACTCACTGTAATACACCCATTGTCTACAGGGTAACTCACTGTAATACACCCATTGTCTACAGGGTAACTCACTGTAATACACCCATTGTCTACAGGGTAACTCACTGTAATACACCCATTGTCTACAGGGTAACTCACTGTAATACACCCATTGTCTACAGGGTAACTCACTGTAATACACCCATTGTCTACAGGGTAACTCACTGTAATACACCCATTGTCTACAGGGTAACTCACTGTAATACACCCATTGTCTACAGGGTAACTCACTGTAATACACCCATTGTCTACAGGGTAACTCACTGTAATACACCCATTGTCTACAGGGTAACTCACTGTAATACACCCATTGTCTACAGGGTAACTCACTGTAATACACCCATTGTCTACAGGGTAACTCACTGTAATACACCCATTGTCTACAGGGTAACTCACTGTAATACACCCATTGTCTACAGGGTAACTCACTGTAATACACCCATTGTCTACAGGGTAACTCACTGTAATACACCATTGTCTACAGGGTAACTCACTGTAATACTCCCATTGTCTACAGGGTAACTCACTGTAATACACCCATTGTCTACAGGGTAACTCACTGTAATACACCAATGTCTACAGGGTAACTCACTGTAATACACCCATTGTCTACAGGGTAACTCACTGTAATACTCCCATTGTCTACAGGGTAACTCACTGTAATACACCCATTGTCTACAGGGTAACTCACTGTAATACTCCATTGTCTACAGGGTAACTCACTGTAATACTCCCATTGTCTACAGGGTAACTCACTGTAATACACCCATTGTCTACAGGGTAACTCACTGTAATACTCCCATTGTCTACAGGGTAACTCACTGTAATACACCCATTGTCTACAGGGTAACTCACTGTAATACACCCATTGTCTACAGGGTAACTCACTGTAATACACCCATTGTCTACAGGGTAACTCACTGTAATACACCCATTGTCTACAGGGTAACTCACTGTAATACACCCATTGTCTACAGGGTAACTCACTGTAATACACCCATTGTCTACAGGGTAACTCACTGTAATACACCCATTGTCTACAGGGTAACTCACTGTAATACACCCATTGTCTACAGGGTAACTCACTGTAATACACCCATTGTCTACAGGGTAACTCACTGTAATACACCCATTGTCTACAGGGTAACTCACTGTAATACACCCATTGTCTACAGGGTAACTCACTGTAATACACCCATTGTCTACAGGGTAACTCACTGTAATACACCCATTGTCTACAGGGTAACTCACTGTAATACACCCATTGTCTACAGGGTAACTCACTGTAATACTCCCATTGTCTACAGGGTAACTCACTGTAATACACCCATTGTCTACAGGGTAACTCACTGTAATACACCCATTGTCTACAGGGTAACTCACTGTAATACACCCATTGTCTACAGGGTAACTCACTGTAATACACCCATTGTCTACAGGGTAACTCACTGTAATACTCCCATTGTCTACAGGGTAACTCACTGTAATACACCCATTGTCTACAGGGTAACTCACTGTAATACTCCCATTGTCTACAGGGTAACTCACTGTAATACACCCATTGTCTACAGGGTAACTCACTGTAATACTCCCATTGTCTACAGGGTAACTCACTGTAATACACCCATTGTCTACAGGGTAACTCACTGTAATACTCCCATTGTCTACAGGGTAACTCACTGTAATACACCCATTGTCTACAGGGTAACTCACTGTAATACACCCATTGTCTACAGGGTAACTCACTGTAATACTCCCATTGTCTACAGGGTAACTCACTGTAATACACCCATTGTCTACAGGGTAACTCACTGTAATACACCCATTGTCTACAGGGTAACTCACTGTAATACACCCATTGTCTACAGGGTAACTCACTGTAATACACCCATTGTCTACAGGGTAACTCACTGTAATACTCCCATTGTCTACAGGGTAACTCACTGTAATACACCCATTGTCTACAGGGTAACTCACTGTAATACACCCATTGTCTACAGGGTAACTCACTGTAATACACCCATTGTCTACAGGGTAACTCACTGTAATACACCCATTGTCTACAGGGTAACTCACTGTAATACTCCCATTGTCTACAGGGTAACTCACTGTAATACACCCATTGTCTACAGGGTAACTCACTGTAATACACCCATTGTCTACAGGGTAACTCACTGTAATACACCCATTGTCTACAGGGTAACTCACTGTAATACACCCATTGTCTACAGGGTAACTCACTGTAATACACCCATTGTCTACAGGGTAACTCACTGTAATACACCCATTGTCTACAGGGTAACTCACTGTAATACACCCATTGTCTACAGGGTAACTCACTGTAATACTCCCATTGTCTACAGGGTAACTCACTGTAATACACCCATTGTCTACAGGGTAACTCACTGTAATACACCCATTGTCTACAGGGTAACTCACTGTAATACACCCATTGTCTACAGGGTAACTCACTGTAATACACCCATTGTCTACAGGGTAACTCACTGTAATACTCCCATTGTCTACAGGGTAACTCACTGTAATACTCCCATTGTCTACAGGGTAACTCACTGTAATACACCCATTGTCTACAGGGTAACTCACTGTAATACACCCATTGTCTACAGGGTAACTCACTGTAATACTCCCATTGTCTACAGGGTAACTCACTGTAATACTCCCATTGTCTACAGGGTAACTCACTGTAATACACCCATTGTCTACAGGGTAACTCACTGTAATACACCCATTGTCTACAGGGTAACTCACTGTAATACACCCATTGTCTACAGGGTAACTCACTGTAATACACCCATTGTCTACAGGGTAACTCACTGTAATACACCCATTGTCTACAGGGTAACTCACTGTAATACACCCATTGTCTACAGGGTAACTCACTGTAATACACCCATTGTCTACAGGGTAACTCACTGTAATACACCCATTGTCTACAGGGTAACTCACTGTAATACTCCCATTGTCTACAGGGTAACTCACTGTAATACACCCATTGTCTACAGGGTAACTCACTGTAATACTCCCATTGTCTACAGGGTAACTCACTGTAATACACCCATTGTCTACAGGGTAACTCACTGTAATACACCCATTGTCTACAGGGTAACTCACTGTAATACACCCATTGTCTACAGGGTAACTCACTGTAATACACCCATTGTCTACAGGGTAACTCACTGTAATACACCCATTGTCTACAGGGTAACTCACTGTAATACACCCATTGTCTACAGGGTAACTCACTGTAATACACCCATTGTCTACAGGGTAACTCACTGTAATACTCCCATTGTCTACAGGGTAACTCACTGTAATACACCCATTGTCTACAGGGTAACTCACTGTAATACACCCATTGTCTACAGGGTAACTCACTGTAATACACCATTGTCTACAGGGTAACTCACTGTAATACACCCATTGTCTACAGGGTAACTCACTGTAATACTCCCATTGTCTACAGGGTAACTCACTGTAATACACCCATTGTCTACAGGGTAACTCACTGTAATACACCCATTGTCTACAGGGTAACTCACTGTAATACTCCCATTGTCTACAGGGTAACTCACTGTAATACACCCATTGTCTACAGGGTAACTCACTGTAATACACCCATTGTCTACAGGGTAACTCACTGTAATACACCCATTGTCTACAGGGTAACTCACTGTAATACACCCATTGTCTACAGGGTAACTCACTGTAATACACCCATTGTCTACAGGGTAACTCACTGTAATACACCCATTGTCTACAGGGTAACTCACTGTAATACACCCATTGTCTACAGGGTAACTCACTGTAATACTCCCATTGTCTACAGGGTAACTCACTGTAATACACCCATTGTCTACAGGGTAACTCACTGTAATACACCCATTGTCTACAGGGTAACTCACTGTAATACACCCATTGTCTACAGGGTAACTCACTGTAATACACCCATTGTCTACAGGGTAACTCACTGTAATACACCCATTGTCTACAGGGTAACTCACTGTAATACACCCATTGTCTACAGGGTAACTCACTGTAATACTCCCATTGTCTACAGGGTAACTCACTGTAATACACCCATTGTCTACAGGGTAACTCACTGTAATACTCCCATTGTCTACAGGGTAACTCACTGTAATACTCCCATTGTCTACAGGGTAACTCACTGTAATACACCCATTGTCTACAGGGTAACTCACTGTAATACACCCATTGTCTACAGGGTAACTCACTGTAATACACCCATTGTCTACAGGGTAACTCACTGTAATACACCCATTGTCTACAGGGTAACTCACTGTAATACTCCCATTGTCTACAGGGTAACTCACTGTAATACACCCATTGTCTACAGGGTAACTCACTGTAATACACCCATTGTCTACAGGGTAACTCACTGTAATACACCCATTGTCTACAGGGTAACTCACTGTAATACACCCATTGTCTACAGGGTAACTCACTGTAATACACCCATTGTCTACAGGGTAACTCACTGTAATACACCCATTGTCTACAGGGTAACTCACTGTAATACACCCATTGTCTACAGGGTAACTCACTGTAATACACCCATTGTCTACAGGGTAACTCACTGTAATACACCCATTGTCTACAGGGTAACTCACTGTAATACACCCATTGTCTACAGGGTAACTCACTGTAATACACCCATTGTCTACAGGGTAACTCACTGTAATACACCCATTGTCTACAGGGTAACTCACTGTAATACACCCATTGTCTACAGGGTAACTCACTGTAATACACCCATTGTCTACAGGGTAACTCACTGTAATACACCCATTGTCTACAGGGTAACTCACTGTAATACACCCATTGTCTACAGGGTAACTCACTGTAATACACCCATTGTCTACAGGGTAACTCACTGTAATACACCCATTGTCTACAGGGTAACTCACTGTAATACTCCCATTGTCTACAGGGTAACTCACTGTAATACACCCATTGTCTACAGGGTAACTCACTGTAATACACCCATTGTCTACAGGGTAACTCACTGTAATACTCCCATTGTCTACAGGGTAACTCACTGTAATACACCCATTGTCTACAGGGTAACTCACTGTAATACACCCATTGTCTACAGGGTAACTCACTGTAATACACCCATTGTCTACAGGGTAACTCACTGTAATACACCCATTGTCTACAGGGTAACTCACTGTAATACACCCATTGTCTACAGGGTAACTCACTGTAATACACCCATTGTCTACAGGGTAACTCACTGTAATACACCCATTGTCTACAGGGTAACTCACTGTAATACACCCATTGTCTACAGGGTAACTCACTGTAATACACCCATTGTCTACAGGGTAACTCACTGTAATACACCCATTGTCTACAGGGTAACTCACTGTAATACACCCATTGTCTACAGGGTAACTCACTGTAATACACCCATTGTCTACAGGGTAACTCACTGTAATACACCCATTGTCTACAGGGTAACTCACTGTAATACACCCATTGTCTACAGGGTAACTCACTGTAATACTCCCATTGTCTACAGGGTAACTCACTGTAATACACCCATTGTCTACAGGGTAACTCACTGTAATACACCCATTGTCTACAGGGTAACTCACTGTAATACACCCATTGTCTACAGGGTAACTCACTGTAATACTCCCATTGTCTACAGGGTAACTCACTGTAATACACCCATTGTCTACAGGGTAACTCACTGTAATACACCCATTGTCTACAGGGTAACTCACTGTAATACACCCATTGTCTACAGGGTAACTCACTGTAATACACCCATTGTCTACAGGGTAACTCACTGTAATACTCCCATTGTCTACAGGGTAACTCACTGTAATACTCCCATTGTCTACAGGGTAACTCACTGTAATACACCCATTGTCTACAGGGTAACTCACTGTAATACACCCATTGTCTACAGGGTAACTCACTGTAATACACCCATTGTCTACAGGGTAACTCACTGTAATACACCCATTGTCTACAGGGTAACTCACTGTAATACACCCATTGTCTACAGGGTAACTCACTGTAATACACCATTGTCTACAGGGTAACTCACTGTAATACACCCATTGTCTACAGGGTAACTCACTGTAATACACCCATTGTCTACAGGGTAACTCACTGTAATACACCCATTGTCTACAGGGTAACTCACTGTAATACTCCCATTGTCTACAGGGTAACTCACTGTAATACACCCATTGTCTACAGGGTAACTCACTGTAATACACCCATTGTCTACAGGGTAACTCACTGTAATACACCCATTGTCTACAGGGTAACTCACTGTAATACACCCATTGTCTACAGGGTAACTCACTGTAATACACCCATTGTCTACAGGGTAACTCACTGTAATACACCCATTGTCTACAGGGTAACTCACTGTAATACTCCCATTGTCTACAGGGTAACTCACTGTAATACACCCATTGTCTACAGGGTAACTCACTGTAATACACCCATTGTCTACAGGGTAACTCACTGTAATACTCCCATTGTCTACAGGGTAACTCACTGTAATACTCACCATTGTCTACAGGGTAACTCACTGTAATACACCCATTGTCTACAGGGTAACTCACTGTAATACACCCATTGTCTACAGGGTAACTCACTGTAATACTCCCATTGTCTACAGGGTAACTCACTGTAATACACCCATTGTCTACAGGGTAACTCACTGTAATACACCCATTGTCTACAGGGTAACTCACTGTAATACACCCATTGTCTACAGGGTAACTCACTGTAATACTCCCATTGTCTACAGGGTAACTCACTGTAATACACCCATTGTCTACAGGGTAACTCACTGTAATACACCCATTGTCTACAGGGTAACTCACTGTAATACACCCATTGTCTACAGGGTAACTCACTGTAATACACCCATTGTCTACAGGGTAACTCACTGTAATACTCCCATTGTCTACAGGGTAACTCACTGTAATACACCCATTGTCTACAGGGTAACTCACTGTAATACACCCATTGTCTACAGGGTAACTCACTGTAATACACCCATTGTCTACAGGGTAACTCACTGTAATACACCCATTGTCTACAGGGTAACTCACTGTAATACACCCATTGTCTACAGGGTAACTCACTGTAATACTCCCATTGTCTACAGGGTAACTCACTGTAATACACCCATTGTCTACAGGGTAACTCACTGTAATACACCCATTGTCTACAGGGTAACTCACTGTAATACACCCATTGTCTACAGGGTAACTCACTGTAATACACCCATTGTCTACAGGGTAACTCACTGTAATACACCCATTGTCTACAGGGTAACTCACTGTAATACTCCCATTGTCTACAGGGTAACTCACTGTAATACTCCCATTGTCTACAGGGTAACTCACTGTAATACACCCATTGTCTACAGGGTAACTCACTGTAATACACCCATTGTCTACAGGGTAACTCACTGTAATACACCCATTGTCTACAGGGTAACTCACTGTAATACACCCATTGTCTACAGGGTAACTCACTGTAATACACCCATTGTCTACAGGGTAACTCACTGTAATACACCCATTGTCTACAGGGTAACTCACTGTAATACACCCATTGTCTACAGGGTAACTCACTGTAATACTCCCATTGTCTACAGGGTAACTCACTGTAATACACCCATTGTCTACAGGGTAACTCACTGTAATACACCCATTGTCTACAGGGTAACTCACTGTAATACACCCATTGTCTACAGGGTAACTCACTGTAATACACCCATTGTCTACAGGGTAACTCACTGTAATACTCCCATTGTCTACAGGGTAACTCACTGTAATACACCCATTGTCTACAGGGTAACTCACTGTAATACACCCATTGTCTACAGGGTAACTCACTGTAATACACCCATTGTCTACAGGGTAACTCACTGTAATACACCCATTGTCTACAGGGTAACTCACTGTAATACACCCATTGTCTACAGGGTAACTCACTGTAATACACCCATTGTCTACAGGGTAACTCACTGTAATACACCCATTGTCTACAGGGTAACTCACTGTAATACTCCCATTGTCTACAGGGTAACTCACTGTAATACACCCATTGTCTACAGGGTAACTCACTGTAATACACCCATTGTCTACAGGGTAACTCACTGTAATACACCCATTGTCTACAGGGTAACTCACTGTAATACACCCATTGTCTACAGGGTAACTCACTGTAATACACCCATTGTCTACAGGGTAACTCACTGTAATACACCCATTGTCTACAGGGTAACTCACTGTAATACACCCATTGTCTACAGGGTAACTCACTGTAATACACCCATTGTCTACAGGGTAACTCACTGTAATACACCCATTGTCTACAGGGTAACTCACTGTAATACACCCATTGTCTACAGGGTAACTCACTGTAATACACCCATTGTCTACAGGGTAACTCACTGTAATACACCCATTGTCTACAGGGTAACTCACTGTAATACACCCATTGTCTACAGGGTAACTCACTGTAATACACCATTGTCTACAGGGTAACTCACTGTAATACACCCATTGTCTACAGGGTAACTCACTGTAATACTCCCATTGTCTACAGGGTAACTCACTGTAATACACCCATTGTCTACAGGGTAACTCACTGTAATACACCCATTGTCTACAGGGTAACTCACTGTAATACACCCATTGTCTACAGGGTAACTCACTGTAATACACCCATTGTCTACAGGGTAACTCACTGTAATACACCCATTGTCTACAGGGTAACTCACTGTAATACTCCCATTGTCTACAGGGTAACTCACTGTAATACTCCCATTGTCTACAGGGTAACTCACTGTAATACACCCATTGTCTACAGGGTAACTCACTGTAATACACCCATTGTCTACAGGGTAACTCACTGTAATACACCCATTGTCTACAGGGTAACTCACTGTAATACTCCCATTGTCTACAGGGTAACTCACTGTAATACTCCCATTGTCTACAGGGTAACTCACTGTAATACTCCCATTGTCTACAGGGTAACTCACTGTAATACTCCCATTGTCTACAGGGTAACTCACTGTAATACACCCATTGTCTACAGGGTAACTCACTGTAATACACCCATTGTCTACAGGGTAACTCACTGTAATACACCCATTGTCTACAGGGTAACTCAGTGTAATACACCCATTGTCTACAGGGTAACTCACTGTAATACTCCCATTGTCTACAGGGTAACTCACTGTAATACACCATTGTCTACAGGGTAACTCACTGTAATACACCCATTGTCTACAGGGTAACTCACTGTAATACACCCATTGTCTACAGGGTAACTCACTGTAATACACCCATTGTCTACAGGGTAACTCACTGTAATACACCCATTGTCTACAGGGTAACTCACTGTAATACTCCCATTGTCTACAGGGTAACTCACTGTAATACTCCCATTGTCTACAGGGTAACTCACTGTAATACACCCATTGTCTACAGGGTAACTCACTGTAATACTCCCATTGTCTACAGGGTAACTCACTGTAATACACCCATTGTCTACAGGGTAACTCACTGTAATACTCCCATTGTCTACAGGGTAACTCACTGTAATACTCCCATTGTCTACAGGGTAACTCACTGTAATACTCCCATTGTCTACAGGGTAACTCACTGTAATACACCCATTGTCTACAGGGTAACTCACTGTAATACACCATTGTCTACAGGGTAACTCACTGTAATACACCCATTGTCTACAGGGTAACTCACTGTAAAACACCCATTGTCTACAGGTAACTCACTGTAATACACCCATTGTCTACAGGGTAACTCACTGTAATACACCCATTGTCTACAGGGTAACTCACTGTAATACTCCCATTGTCTACAGGGTAACTCACTGTAATACTCCCATTGTCTACAGGGTAACTCACTGTAATACACCCATTGTCTACAGGGTAACTCACTGTAATACACCCATTGTCTACAGGGTAACTCACTGTAATACACCCATTGTCTACAGGGTAACTCACTGTAATACACCCATTGTCTACAGGGTAACTCACTGTAATACACCCATTGTCTACAGGGTAACTCACTGTAATACTCCCATTGTCTACAGGGTAACTCACTGTAATACACCCATTGTCTACAGGGTAACTCACTGTAATACTCCCATTGTCTACAGGGTAACTCACTGTAATACACCCATTGTCTACAGGTAACTCACTGTAATACACCCATTGTCTACAGGGTAACTCACTGTAATACACCCATTGTCTACAGGGTAACTCACTGTAATACACCCATTGTCTACAGGGTAACTCACTGTAATACACCCATTGTCTACAGGGTAACTCACTGTAATACTCCCATTGTCTACAGGGTAACTCACTGTAATACACCCATTGTCTACAGGGTAACTCACTGTAATACACCCATTGTCTACAGGGTAACTCACTGTAATACACCCATTGTCTACAGGTAACTCACTGTAATACACCCATTGTCTACAGGGTAACTCACTGTAATACACCCATTGTCTACAGGGTAACTCACTGTAATACACCCATTGTCTACAGGGTAACTCACTGTAATACACCCATTGTCTACAGGGTAACTCACTGTAATACACCCATTGTCTACAGGGTAACTCACTGTAATACTCCCATTGTCTACAGGGTAACTCACTGTAATACTGTCCATTGTCTACAGGGTAACTCACTGTAATACACCCATTGTCTACAGGGTAACTCACTGTAATACACCCATTGTCTACAGGGTAACTCACTGTAATACACCCATTGTCTACAGGGTAACTCACTGTAATACTCCCATTGTCTACAGGGTAACTCACTGTAATACTCCCATTGTCTACAGGGTAACTCACTGTAATACCCCCATTGTCTACAGGGTAACTCACTGTAATACATCCATTGTCTACAGGGTAACTCACTGTAATACACCCATTGTCTACAGGGTAACTCACTGTAATACACCCATTGTCTACAGGGTAACTCACTGTAATACTCCCATTGTCTACAGGGTAACTCACTGTAATACACCCAATGTCTACAGGGTAACTCATTGTAATACTCCCATTGTCTACAGGGTAACTCACTGTAATACTCCCATTGTCTACAGGGTAACTCACTGTAATACACCCATTGTCTACAGGGTAACTCACTGTAATACACCCATTGTCTACAGGGTAACTCACTGTAATACACCCATTGTCTACAGGGTAACTCACTGTAATACACCCATTGTCTACAGGGTAACTCACTGTAATACTCCCATTGTCTACAGGGTAACTCACTGTAATACTCCCATTGTCTACAGGGTAACTCACTGTAATACACCCATTGTCTACAGGGTAACTCACTGTAATACACCATTGTCTACAGGGTAACTCACTGTAATACACCCATTGTCTACAGGGTAACTCACTGTAATACACCCATTGTCTACAGGGTAACTCACTGTAATACACCCATTGTCTACAGGGTAACTCACTGTAATACACCCATTGTCTACAGGGTAACTCACTGTAATACTCCCATTGTCTACAGGGTAACTCACTGTAATACTCCCATTGTCTACAGGGTAACTCAGTGTAATACACCCATTGTCTGCAGGGTAACTCACTGTAATACACATTGTCTACAGGGTAACTCACTGTAAAACACCCATTGTCTACAGAGTAACTAACTGTAATACACCCATTGTTTACAGGGTAACTCACTGTAATACACCCATTGTCTACAGGGTAACTCACTGTAATACTCCCATTGTCTACAGGGTAACTCACTGTAATACTCCCCATTGTCTACAGGGTAACTCACTGTAATACACCCATTGTCTACAGGGTAACTCACTGTAATACACACATTGTCTACATGGTAACTCACTGTAATACACCCATTGTCTACAGGGTAACTCACTGTAATACACCCATTGTCTACAGGGTAACTCACTGTAATACACCCATTGTCTACAGGGAAGCTCAGTGTAATACACCCATTGTCTACAGGGTAACTCATTGTAATACACCCATTGTCTACAGGGTAACTCACTGTAAAACTCCCATTGTCTACAGGGTAACTCACTGTAATACACCCATTGTCTACAGGGTAACTCACTGTAATACACCCATTGTCTACAGGGTAACTCACTGTAATACACCCATTGTCTACAGGTAACTCACTGTAATACACCCATTGTTTACAGGGTAACTCACTGTAATACACCCATTGTTTACAGGGTAACTCACTGTAATACCCCATTGTCTACTGGGTAAATCACTGTAATACTCCCAATATCTACTGGGTAACTCACTGTAATACACCCATTGTCTACACGGTAACTCACTGGAATACAACCATTGTCTACAGGGTAACTCACTGTAATACACCCCATTGTCTACAGGGTAACTCACTGTAATACTCCCATTGTCTGCAGGGTAACTCACTTTAATACTCCCCATTGTCTACAGGATAACTCACTGTAATACCCCCATTGTCTACAGGGTAACTCACTGTAATACTGCCCATTGTCTACAGGGTAACTCAGTGTAATACACCCATTGTCTGCAGGGCAGCTCACTCTAGCACACCCATTGTCTACAGGGTAACTCATTGTAATACACCCATTGTCTACAGGGTAACTCACTGTAATACACCCATTGTCTACAGGGTAACTCACTGTAATACTCCCATTGTCTACAGGGTAACTCACTGTAATACACCCATTGTCTACAGGGTAACTCACTGTAATACACCCATTGTCTACAGGGTAACTCACTGTAATACACCCATTGTCTACAGGGTAACTCACTGTAATACTCCATTGTCTACAGGGTAACTCACTGTAATACACCCATTGTCTACAGGGTAACTCACTGTAATACTCCCATTGTCTACAGGGTAACTCACTGTAATACTCCCATTGTCTACAGGGTAACTCACTGTAATACACCCATTGTCTACAGGGTAACTCACTGTAATACTCCCATTGTCTACAGGGTAACTCACTGTAATACACCCATTGTCTACAGGGTAACTCACTGTAATACTCCCAATATCTACAGGGTAACTCACTGTAATACTCCCCATTGCCTACAGTGTAACTCACTGTAATACTCCCCATTGCCTACAGGGTAACTCACTGCAATACACCCTTTGTCTACAGGGTAACTCACTGTAATACACATTGTCTACAGGGTAACTCACTGTAATACACCCATTATCTACAGGTTAACTCACTGTAAAACACCCATTTTCAACAGAGTAACTAACTGTAATACACCCATTGTTTACAGGGTAACTGATTGTAATACACCCATTGTCTACAGGGTAACTCACTGTAATACTCCCCATTGTCTACAGGGTAACTCACTGTAATACTCCCCATTGTCTACAAGGTAACTCACTGTAATACACCCATTGTCTACACGGTAACTCACTGTAATACACCCATTGTCTACAGGGTAACTCAATGTAATACACCCATTGTCTACAGGGTAACTCATTGTAATACACCCATTGTCGACAGGGTCACTCACTGTAATACACTCATTGTCTACAGGGTAACTCACTGTAATACTCCCCATTGTCTACAGGGTAACTCACTGTAATACACCCATTGTCTACAGGGTAACTCACTGTAATACTCCCATTGTCTACAGGGTAACTCACTGTAATACACCCATTGTCTTCAGGATAACTCATTGTAAGTCACCCATTGTCGACAGGGTCACTCACTGTAATACACCCATTGTCTACAGGGTAACTCATTGTAATACACCCATTGTCTACTGGGTAACTCAGTGTAATGCACCCATTGTCTACAGGGTAACTCACTTTAATACTCCCAATATCTACAGGGTAACTCACTGTAATACACCCATTGTCTACAAGTTAACTCACTGTAAAACACCAATTGTCTACAGGGTAACTCACTGTAATACACCCATTGTCTACAGATAACTCACGGTAATACACCCATTGTCTACAGGGTAACTCACTGTAAAACCCCCCTTGTCTACAGGGCAACTCACTGTAATACACCCATTATCTACAGGTTAACTCACTGTAAAACACCCATTGTCTGCAGGTTAACTCACTGTAATACACCCATTGTTTACAGGGTAACTCACTGTAATACTCCCATTGTCTACAGGGTAAATCACTGTTCTACTTCTAATATCTACAGGGTAACTCACTGTAATACACCCATTGTCTACACGGTAACTTACTGTAATACACCCATTGTCTACAGGGTAACTCACTGTAATACACCCCTATGTCTACAGGGTAACTCACTGTAATACTCCCATTGTCTGCAGCGTAACTCACTTTAATACTTCCCATTGTCTACAGGGTAACTCACTGTAATACCCCCATTGTCTACAGGGTAACTCACTGTAATACATCCATTGTCTACAGGATAACTCATTGTAATACACCCATTGTCTGCAGGGTAACTCACTGTAATACACCCATTGTCTACAGGGTAACTCACTGTAATACTCCCCATTGTCTACAGGGCAACTCACTGTAATACACCCAATGTCTACAGGGTAACTCATTGTAATACTCCCCATTGTCTACAGGGTAACTCACTGTAATACTCCCATTGTCTACAGGGTAACTCACTGTAATACACCCATTGTCTACAGGGTAACTCACTGTAATACACCCATTGTCTACAGGGTAACTCACTGTAATACTCCCATTGTCTACAGGGTAACTCACTGTAATACACCCATTGTCTACAGGGTAACTCACTGTAATACTCCCATTGTCTACAGGGTAACTCACTGTAATACACCCATTGTCTACAGGGTAACTCACTGTAATACACCATTGTCTACAGGGTAACTCACTGTAATACACCCATTGTCTACAGGGTAACTCACTGTAATACACCCATTGTCTACAGGGTAACTCACTGTAATACACCCATTGTCTACAGGGTAACTCACTGTAATACTCCCATTGTCTACAGGGTAACTCACTGTAATACACCCATTGTCTACAGGGTAACTCACTGTAATACACCCATTGTCTACAGGGTAACTCACTGTAATACACCCATTGTCTACAGGTTATCTCACTGTAAAACCCCCATTGTCCGTAGGGTAACTCACTGTAATACACCCATTGTCTACAGGGTAACTCACTGTAATACACACATTGTCTACATGGTAACTCACTGTAATACACCCATTGTCCACAGGGTAACTTACTGTAATACACCCATTGTCTACAGGGTAACTCACCGTAATACACCCATTGTCTACAGGGTAGCTCAGTGTAATACACCCATTGTCTGCAGGATATCTCATTGTAATACACCCATTGTCTACAGGGTAACTCACTGTAAAACTCCCATTGGCTACAGGGTAACTCACTCTAATACACCCATTGTCTACAGGATAACTCATTGTAATACACCCATTGTCTACAGGGTAACTCACTGTAAAACACACATTGTCTACAGGGTAACTCACTGTAATACACCCATTGTCTACAGGGTAACTCACTGTAATACACCCATCGTCTGCAGGGTAACTCACTGTAATACACCCATTGTCTACAGGGTAAATCATTGTAATGCACCCATTGTCTACAGGTTATCTCACTGTAAAACCCCCATTGTCCATAGGGTAACTCACTGTAATACACCCATTGTCTACAGGGTAACTCACTGTAATACACCCATTGTCTACAGGGTAACTCAGTTAAGGCACATGGGATTGGGGGCAAGATATTGACTTGGATAGAGAACTGGTTAGCAGACAGAAAGCAAAGAGTTGGAATTAATGGGTCTTTTTCCAAATGGCAGGCAGTGACTAGTGGGGTACCACAGGGATCGGTCCTTGGACCCCAGCTATTCACAATATATATTAATGATCTAGACGAGGGAACTAGATGTATTATCTCCAAGTTTGCAGACGACTCAAAGCTGGGTGGGAGTGTGTGCCGTGAGGAGGATGCCGAGAAACTCCAGTATGATTTGGACAGGTTGGGTGATTGGGCAGAAGCATGGCAGATGCAATATAATGTGGATAAATGCGAGGTTATCCACTTTGGTGTCAAAAACAGGAAGGCAGATTATTATCTGAATGGCAATAGATTGGGAGGAGGGGAAGTGCAACGAAAGCTGGGTGTCCTTGTTAACCAGTCGCTGAAGGTAAGCATGCAGGTGCAGCAGGCGGTTAAGAAGGCAAATGGTATGTTGGCCTTTGTAGCAAAAGGGTTCGAGTACAGGAACAAGGATGTCTTGCTGCAGTTGTACAGGGCCTTGGTGAGACCACATCTTGAGTATTGTGTGCAGTTTTGGTGGCCTTATCTGAGGAAGGATGTTCTTTCTATGGAGGGAGTGCAGCGAAGATACACCAGGCTGATACCTGGGATGGCAGAATGACGTATTAGGAGAAATTGGGTCGATTGGGCTTATACTCGCTGGAGTTTAGAAGAATGAGAGGAGATCTCATTGAAACTTATAAAATTCTAACAGGACTAGACAGACTAGATGCAGGAAGGATGTTCCCGATGGCCGGGGAGTCCAGAACCAGGGGTCACAGTCTAAGGATAAGGGGTAAGCCATTTAGGACTGAGATGAGGAGGAATTTCTTCACCCACAGAATGGTGAACCTGTGGAATTCTCTACCACAGAAGGCAGTAGAGGCCAATTCATTAAATATATTCAAGAAGGAGTTAGATATATTTCTTAAAGCTAAAGGGATCAAGGGATATGGGGAGAAGGCAGGTACAGGGTACTGAATTTGAATTATCAGCCATGATCTCATTAAATGGCGAAACAGGCTCGAGGGGCCGAATGGCCTACTCCTGCTCCTCTCTTCTATGTTTCTATGTTACTATGTAATACACCCATTGTCTACAGGGTAACTCACTGTAATACCCCCATTGTCTACAGGGTAACTCACTGTAATACACCCATTGTCTACAGGGTAACTCACTGTAATACACCCATTGTCTACAGGGTATCTCACTGTAATACACCCATTGTCTACAGGGTAACTCACTGTAATACACCCATTGTCTACAGGGTAATTCACTGTAATACAGCCATTGTCTACAGGGTAACTCACTGTAATACTCCCCATTGTCTACAGGGTAACTCACTATAATACACACATTGGCCCAGAAATTAAACACTGAGTGTTGACACGGGGGTAAGGCTTCCCCGCGATATCTCACTCCGCACCTACCTTTTTCCTCCGGGCCCACACGAACTTTAGTTTCAAGGCTGCAGCTGTGCAGTGCTTGCGTGACCCAGAGACGCAATTAGTTCATGCGAGCTCTGGGATCACGTTATTCAGTTAGAGCCAATGGCAGCACACCATCTTTCATTCATAGTTTTGACAGGAAGACCTGTCAAAGCTATGAATACAAAACCCCTCCAAAAGAACAGCTAAACCTCAATTAAATTTAAAAAAAGCCATCACATTAATAAAATAAGTATAGTTAAATAAATTAACCACTTTAAACAAAAAATTAAATTTTTGAAAAAATTTAAAATCTTTTTAAAAGTTATAAAAATAAACTTACCTTTCTTTAAAGTCTCTAAAAAAGATAAACCTGTTGAAAAAAATTTAAAATATACTTAATTAACTACTTACCTTGTTAAAAGAGGATCTTACGCCTCCTTTCTTTATGTGTAAAATCTTCCATGCTAACCTGCGCGTTCAAAGCACTAAGTGCACTGCGTGCGCGCAGCCTGTCGCGCGCACGCGGTTCACTTTGGAACCGCCCCCTTTTAAATCACGAAGTGCCGGTTTCCCGCGCATGCGCAGTGCATGCAGGAAACCGGCAATTGGAGACCTTAAACGCGAGAGTACACAGTGCGTACTCTTGCGTATTAGGTCTAATTTTCGGGCCATTGTCTACAGGGTAACTCACTGTAATACACCCATTGTTTACAGGGTAACTCACTGTAATACACCCATTGTCTACAGGGTATCTCACTGTAATACACCCATTGTCTACAGGGTAACTCAGTGTAATACTCCCCATTTTCTACAGGGTAACTCACGGTAATACACCCATTGTCTACAGGGTAACTCACTGTAATACACCCATTGTCTACAGGGTAACTCACTGTAATACACCCATTGTCTACAGGGTAACTCAC
This sequence comes from Squalus acanthias, assembly GCA_030390025.1. Lineage (NCBI taxonomy): Eukaryota > Metazoa > Chordata > Chondrichthyes > Squaliformes > Squalidae > Squalus > Squalus acanthias. The sequence goes on from CM059439.1 coordinate 86,879,553, forward strand.
TGTAATACACCCATTGTCTACAGGGTAACTCACTGTAATACACCCATTGTCTACAGGGTAACTCACTGTAATACACCCATTGTCTACAGGGTAACTCACTGTAATACACCCATTGTCTACAGGGTAACTCACTGTAATACACCCATTGTCTACAGGGTATCTCACTGTAATACACCCATTGTCTACAGGGTAACTCAGTGTAATACTCCCCATTTTCTACAGGGTAACTCACTGTAATACACCCATTGTCTACAGGGTAACTCACTGTAATACACCCATTGTCTACAGGGTAACTCAGTGTAATACTCCCCATTTTCTACAGGGTAACTCACGGTAATACACCCATTGTCTACAGGGTAACTCACTGTAATACACCCATTGTCTACAGGGTAACTCACTGTAATACTCCCATTGTGTACAGGGTAACTCACTGTAATACTCCCCATTGTCTACAGGGTAACTCACTGTAATACTCCCCATTGTCTACAGGGTAACTCACTGTAATACACCCATTGTCTACAGGTAACTCACTGTAATACACCCATTGTCTACAGTGTAACTCACTGTAATACACCCATTGTCTACAGGGTAACTCACTGTAATACTCCCCATTGTCTACAGGGTAACTCACTGTAATACACCCATTGTCGACAGGGTAACTCACTGTAATACACCCATTGTCTACAGGGTAACTCAGTGTAATACTCCCCATTTTCTACAGGGTAATTCACTATAATACATCCATTGTCTACAGGGTAACTCACTGTAATACACCCATTGTCTACAGTGTAACTCACTGTAATACACCCATTGTCTACAGGGTAACTCACTGTAATACTCCCCATTGTCTACAGGGTAACTCTCTGTAATACACCCATTGTCTACAGGGTAACTCACTGTAATACACCCATTGTCTACAGGGTAACTCACTGTAATACTCCCATTGTCCACAGGGTAACTCACTGTAATACACCCATTGTCTACAGGGTAACTCGCTGTAATACAACCATTGTCTACAGGGTAACTCACTGTAAAACACCCATTGTCTACAGGGTATCTCACTGTAATACTCCCATTGTCTACAGGGTAACTCAGTGTAATACACCCATTGTCTACAGGGTAACTCACTGTAATACACCCATTGTCTACAGGGTAACTCGCTGTAATACACCCATTGTCTACAGGGTAACTCACTGTAAAACACCCATTATCTACAGGGTATCTCACTGTAATACTCCCATTGTCCACAGGGTAACTCACTGTAATACACCCATTGTCGACAGGGTAACTCAGTGTAATACACCCATTGTCTACAGGGTAACTCACTGTAATACACCCATTGTCTGCAGGGTAACTCGCTGTAATACACCCATTGTCTACAGGGTAACTCACTGTAAAACACCCATTATCTACAGGGTATCTCACTGTAATACTCCCATTGTCCACAGGGTAACTCACTGTAATACACCCATTGTCGACAGGGTAACTCAGTGTAATACTCCCATTGTCTACTGTAATACTGTCAAGTAAAATAACGTGGGAATGCGCGGCCTATGCTTCATGTTGTATTATTGCACTGAGATAACTTGCACTGATTCAATTAATTGAGTCTGATCACAACTGCTGCACGTGCACTTTACTGTGAAATTAAAGCATGTTATTGATTCGTTTCATGTGTAATCTCACCAATTGGTTGCTCAATTCACCTTCAGAAAGATTGAAGTATGAGACATGAGAATGATCCAGATATCCTGTCCCATTCACAAGGGGTCCCTCGCGACCTATGGGGTATCTTGCCATGTTACCATCCATGGGCAACAGGGTAAATTACTGTAAGACCACCTGACAGGGTAATTCGCTCTTTGCACAATTCCAATTTATTGCCCATCCCTAATTGCCCTTGAGAAGGTGGTGGTGAGTCGCCTTCTTGGACTGCTGCAGTCCGTGTGGTGAAAGTGCTCCCATAGTGCTGTTAGGGAAGGTGCTCCAGGATTTTGACCCAGCGACGATGAAGGAACGGTGATATATTTCCAAGTCAGGATGGACTTGAAGGGGAACTTGGAGGTGGTGGTGTTCCCTGCTGCCCTTGTCTTTCTAGGTGTTTGAGGTCGTGGGTTTAATAGGTGCTGTCGAAGAAGCCTTGGCGAGTTTCTGCAGCGCATCTTGTAGATGGTACACACTGCAGTCACAGTACGCCGGTGGTGGAGGGAGTGAATGTTTAAGGTGGTGGATGGTGTGCCAATTAAACGGCTGCTTTGTCCTAGATGGTGTCGATCTTCTTGAGTGTTGTTGGAGCTGCACTCATCCAGGCAAGTGGAGAGTATTCCATCACACTCCTGACTCATGCCTGGTAGATGGTGGAAAGGTTTTGGGGAATCAGGAGGTGAGTCACTCGCTGCAGAATACACAGCCTCTGAACTACACTTGCAGCCAAGTATTTATGTGGTTGGTCCAGTTAAGTTTCTGAAAACATGGAACTGTTCGGAGTCAAATTCATGAAGAAGACTGAGGAAGATCACAAACCCAGGTAAACACTCGGAGTCGGGCTTATTTTTCAGAGTGAGATGCATCCAAGTAGGTGGCGATTTTAAATCGAAGTGAAAGGATCTTACTCCAGACAAGTCAGGCATGATAGGCCTGGGGACGAGCGTCGAACGAAACACATGTTCAAAGCACTTGGATGATTAATTGAGGACACTGAAGTGATTGAGGCCCAGGAGTGCAGGTAGTGGAGGGGTAACAGTTAGGAAGACTTGTAACCCATTACCCAGGGCCAGTGAGTGAGTATTGGGAACAGGAATGCTCTTCGACATTTGCTTCTTCCTATTGAACTGAAGTTTAAGATGAGAAACTTCTTCAGAGTCACAGCTGAAAACAAATCTCTTTGAACTTGTTCTGACCACCCTGATTTCCCCAGAAACACAGATCCTTGTGAACGAGCCAAGAAATTATAACCAATTGGCAGTCAGTTCCCATCCAGTCTGCTCCAAACAAATTCATACATAATTGAAGATTAAAGCGACTTATTTGGGTATCGATGGTTCAGTCGGGTAAACAGTGAGCTTTTCACTGACATGCGTTTAAATTCAGCCCAGACTTTTTTTTATGCCGGCAAGGGTTTTATGTGAATTCAGTTTAGCTATTCTCAGTCTAAAGGTAATAGACGCTAAATTGGCAGTCTCACGCTAAGTGCTTTTACATTGTGAACGAACAGCCAAGGAGTGTAGTTGCCACAATTAATAATGTAAATGGCCTGTCTCACCATCTTGCTTGGATAAGAGTGACCCACTTTTTCATCTGTCTGGTGAACGATCACTGGATCCAGAGGTTCTGGTGCTATCCAGACACTGATGGTGAAAAGTACCGGATTGGGAAGCAAAGGCGAGCGGGCGGCAGTGAGAGTCTGGTATCGTGGCACAACAGAGACCGGCACACATATGTTATAAAGAAGTAGACAGCTGGTGTGGGACAGGACAAAAATGTTACCCTGTTGCTGTAACGGTCGCATCACGACGGCAGAGGGAGATCCACTTTGTAAAGAAAGCCGACTGTACTTGCCCTGGGAGTGTTTGATGGGACAGTGTAAAGGGAGCTTTACTCTGTATCTAACCCATGCTGTACTTGCCCTGGGAGTGTTTGATGGGACAGTGTAGAGGGAGCTTTACTCTGTATCTAACCCGTGCTGTACCTGCACTGGGATTGGTGTTGGGACTTTGTAGAGGGAGCTTTACACTGTATCTAACCTGTTCTGTACCTGCCCTGGATTTGTTTGATGTGACAGTGTAGAGGGAGCTTTACTCTGTATCTAACCTGTGCTGTACCTGCCCTGGGAGTGTTTGATGGGACAGTGTAGAGGGAGCTTTACTCTGTATCTAACCCATGCTGTACCTGCCTGGGAGTGTTTGATGGGACAGTGTCGAGGGAGCTTTACTCTGTATCTAACCCGTGCTGTACCTGCCCTGGGAGTGTTTAATGGGACATTTTAGAGGGAGCTTTACTCTGTATCAAACCCGTGGTATACCTGCCCGAGGAGAGTTTGATGCCAAAGTGTGGAGGGAGCTTTTCTCTGTATCTAACCCGTTCTGTGCCTGCCCTGGGAGTGTTTGATGGGAGATTGTAGAGTGAGCTTTACTCTGTATCTAACCCGTGCTGTACCTGCCGGGAGTGTTTGATGGGACAGTGTAGAGGGAGATTTACTCTGTATCTAACCCATGCTGTACCTGCCCTGGGAGTGTTTGATGGGACAGTGTAGAGGGAGCTTTACTCTGTATCTAACCCATGCTGTACCTGCCCTGGGAGTGTTTGATGAGACAGTATAGAGCAAGCTTTACTCTGTATCTAACCCGTGCTGTACCTGCCCTGGGAGTGTTTGATGGGGCAGTGTAGAGCGAGCTTTACACTGTATCTAAACTGTGCTGTACCTGCCCTGGGAATGTTTGATGTCATGATGCGGAGATGCCGGTGTTGGACTGGGGTGGACAAAATTGAGAGGTCGCACAACACCAGGTTATAGTCCAACAGTTTTATTTTAAATCACAAGCTTTCGGAGTTACAACTCCTTCGTCGGGTGAAGTGAGGAGATACAGAATCGTCAAAGCATATATAGATAGAGAACAATGCATGTGTAACTTACAATTGCAGACAACTGAATTCAATCAACCTGACTGTTTATCTGCCGAGGTGTGATAAAGTTAATCAGGTCAGCCAGGAAGGTACCACATCAAAGACATAGCAAGATACAACTGAGACAATGAGGTGGAATCGCATGGGGTCTAACGTGTCAAAAGCTGCCGTCTGTATGTAAAACGATTAACTTTAAAATTTTTACTTTTTTACTGGGAATCACATCTGTGAACAAGCCAACGACGACTCGAGTCCGGATCACGTCATGTATCGTGACATAAACCCAAGATCCCGATTGAGACCGTCTTCATGAGTGCGGAACTTGGCTATCAGTTTCTGCTCGATGATTTTGCGTTGTCGTGTTTTCCTAAGGCCGCCTTGGAGAACGCTTACCCGCAGATCCGAGGCTGAATGTCCTTGACTGCTGAAGTGTTCCCCGACTGGGAGGTAACAATCCTGCCTGGCGATTGTTGCGCGGTGCTCGTTCATACGTTGTTTGATGTGACAGTGTAGAGGGGGCGTAACTCTGTATCTAACCCACGCTATACCTGCCTGGGAGTGTTCGATGGGGCATTTTAGAGGGAGTTTTACTCTTTATCTAACCCGTGTTGTACATACCCTGGGAGTGTTTGATGGGACAGTGTAGTGGGAGCTTTACTCTGTATCTAATCCGTACTGCACCTGCCCGGGAGTGTTTGATGGGACAGTGTAGAGGGAGCTTTACACTGTATCTAACCTGTTCTGTACCTGCCCTGGATTTGTTTGATGTGACAGTTTAGAGGGAGCTTTACTCTGTATCTAACCCGTGCTGTACCTGCCCTAGGAGTGTTTGATGGGACCGTTTGGAGGGAACTTTACTCTGTAACTAACCCTTACTATACCTGCCTGGGATTGTTTGAATGGACAGTGTAGAGGGAGCTTTACTGTGTATCTAACCTGTGCTGTACCTGTCCTGGGAGTGTTTGATGGGAAGTGGAGTGGGAACTTTACTCTGTATCTAACCAGTAATGTAACTGCCCGGGAGTGTTTGATGCGACAGTGTAAAGGGTGCTTTACGCTCTATTTAACCCATGCTGTACCTGCCTGAGGAGTGTTTGATGCGACAGTGTAAAGGGAGCTTTACTCTGTATTTAACCCGTGCTGTACCTGCCCTAGGAAGGTTTGATTGGAGATTGTAGAGGGAGCTTTACTCTGTATCTAACCCGTGCTGTACCTGCCCTAGGAGTGTTTGATTGGAGATTGTAGAGGGAGCTTTACTCTGTATCTAACCTGTCCTGGAGCTGCCCGGGAATGTTTGATGGGACAGTGTAGAGGGAGATTTACTCTGTATCTAACCCATGCTGTACCTGCCCTGGGAGTGTTGGATGGGACAGTGCAGAGGGAGCTTTACTCTGTATCTAACCCGTGCTGCACCTGTCCTGCGTGTGTTTGATTGGACAGTGTAGAGGGAGCTTTACACTGTATCTAAACTGTGCTGTACCTGCCCTGAGAGTGTTTGATGGGACAGTGTAGAGGGGGCTTTACTCTGTATCTAACCCACGTTTTACCTGCCCGGGAGTGTTTGATGGGGCATTTTAGAGGGAGCTTTACTCTGTATCTAACACGTGCTATACCTATACCTGCCCGGGAGTGTTTGATGGGGCATTTTAGAGGAAGCTTTACTCTGTATCTAACCCGTGCTGTACCTGCCCTAGGAGAGTTTGATGCCAAAGGGTAGAGCGAGCTTTACTCTGTATCTAACCCGTGCTGTACCTGTCCTGGGAGTCTTTGATGGGACAGTGTAGAGGGAGTTTTACACTTTATCTAACCAGTGCTGCACCTGCCCTGGGAGTGTTTGATTGGACAGGGTGGAGGGAGCTTTACTCTATATCTAACCCGTGATATTCCTGCCCTGGGAGTCTTTGATGGCAGAGTGTGGAGGGGGCTTTACTCTATAGCTAACCCGTACGGTACATGCCCGGGAGTGTTTGATGGAACAGTGTAGAGGGAACTTTACTCTGTATCTAACCCGTGCTGTACCTGCCCTGGGAGTGTTTGATGGGACAGTGTCGAGTTAGCATTACTCTGTATCTAACCCGTGCTGTACCTGCCGGGAGTTTTTAATGGGACAGTGTAGAGGGAGCTTTACTCTGTATCTAACCCGTGCTGTACCTGCCCGGGAGTGTTTAATGGGACAATGTAGAGGGTGCTTTACTCTGTATCTAACCCACGCTGTACCTGCCCGGGAGTGTTTAATGGGACAATGTAGAGGGTGCTTTACTCTGTATCTAACCCACGCTGTACCTGCCCGGGAGTTTTTAATGGGGCATTTTAGAGGGAGCTTTACTCTGTATCTAACCTATTCTGTACCTGCCCTGGGAGTCTTTGATGGGACAGTGTAGATCGAGCGTTACTCTGTATCTGATCCGTGCTGTACCTGCCCTGGGAGTGTTTGATGGGACAGTTTGGAGGGAACTTTACTCTGTAACTAACCCTTACTATACCTGCCCGGGAGTGTTTGATAGAACAGTGTACAGGGAGCTTTACTCTGTATCTATCCCGTGCTGTATCTGCCCTGGGAGTGTTTGATGAGACAGTATAGAGGGAGCTTTACTCTGCATCTAACACGTGCTGTACCTGCCCTGCGTGTGTTTGAATGGACAGTGTAGAGGGGGCTTTACTCTGTATCTAACCCACGCTATACCTGCCCGGGAGTGTTTGATGGGGCATTTTAGAGGGAGCTTTGCTCTGTATCTAACCCGTGCTGTACCTGCCCTGGGAGTGCTCGATGAGACAGTGTAGAGGGAGCTTTACTCTGTATCTAACCCGTACTGTACCTGCCCTGGGAGTGTTTGATGGGACTTTGTAGAGGGAGCTTAACTCTGTATCTAACCTGTTCTGTACCTGCCCTGGATTTGTTTGATGGGACAGTGTAGAGGGAGCTTTACTCTGTATCTAACCCGCGCTGTACCTGCCCTGGGAGTGTTTGATGGCCAGTGTAGATTGAGCGTTACTCTGTAACTAACCCTTACTATACCTGCCCGGGAATGTTTGATGGGACCGTTTGGAGGGAACTTTACTTTGTAACTAACCCTTACTATACCTGCCTGGGATTGTTTGATGGGACAGTGTAGAGGGAGCTTTACTTTGTGTCTAACCCGTGCTGGACCTGTCCTGGGAGTGTTCGATGGGACAGTGTAGAGGGAGCTTTACTCTGTATCTAACCTGTGCTGTACCTGCCCCGGGAGTGTTTGATGGGGCTTTTTAGAGGGAGCTTTACTCTGTATCTAACCCGTGCTGTACCTGCCCTAGGAGAGTTTGATGCCAAAGTGTGGAGGGAGCTTTTCTCTGTATCTAACCCGTACTGTACCTGCCCTGGGAGCGTTTGATGGGAGATTGTAGAGGGAGCTTTACTCTGTATCTAACCCGTGCTGTACCTGCCCGGGATTGTTTGATGGGACAGTGTAAAGGGAGCTTCACTCTGTATTAAACCCGTGCTGCACCTGCCCTAGGAATGTTTGATTGGAGATTGTAGAGGGAGCTTTACTCTGTATCTAACCTGTCCTTGAGCTGCCCGGGAGTGTTTGATGGGACAGTGTAGAGGGAGATTTACTCTGTATCTAACCCATGCTGTACCTGCACTAGGAGTGTTGGATGGGACAGTGTAGAGGGAACTTTACTCTGTATCTAACCCATGCTGTACCTGCCCTGCGTGTGTTTGAATGGACAGTGTAGAGGGAGCTTTACTCTGTATCTAAACTGTGCTGTACCTGCCTGGGAGTGTTTGATGGGACAGTGTAGAGTGGGCTTTTCACTGTATCTAACCCACGTTTTACCTTCCCGGGAGTGTTTGATGGGCATTTTAGAGGGAGCTTTACTCTGTCTCTAACCAGTGCTGTACCTGCCTAGGGAGTGTTTGATGGGACAGTGTAGTGAGAGCTTTACTCTATATCTAACCCGTGCGGTACCTACCCTCGGAGTGTTTGATGGGAAAGTGTAGAGGTAGCTCTACTCTGTATCTAACCCGCGCTGTACCTGCCCTGGGAGTGTTTAATGGGACAGTGTAGAGGGAGCTTTACTCTGTATCTAACCCGTGCTGTACCTGCCCTGCATGTGTTTGAATGGACAGTGTAGTGGGAGCTTTACTCTGTATCTAACCTGTGCTATACCTGCCCTGGGAGTGTTTAATGCGACAGTGCAGAGCGAGCTTTAATCTGTATCTAACCCGCGCTCTACCTGCCTGGGAGTGTTTGATGGGGCATTTTAGTGGGAGCTTTACTCTGTATCTAACCCGTGCTGTACCTGCCTAGGAGTGTTTGATGGGACAGTGTAAAGGGGGCTTTAGTCTGTATTTAGCCCGTGCTGTACCTGCCCTGGGAGTGTTTGATGGGTCAGTGTAGAGGGAGCTTGACTCTGTATCTAACCCGTGCTGTACCAGCCCTGGGAGTTTTTGATGGGACAGTGTAGAGGGAGCTTTACTCTGTATCTAACCCGTGCTGTACATGCCCTGCGAGTGTTTGAGTGGACAGTGTAGAGGGAGCTTTACTCTGTATCTAACCTGTGCTGTACCTGCCCTGGGAGTGTTTGATGGGAAGTGGAGTGGGAGCTTTACTTTGTGTCTAACCTGTGCTGTACCTGCCCTGGGAGTGTTTGATGGGAGATTGTAGGGGGAGCTTTACTCTGTATCTAACCCGTGCTGTACCTGCCCTAGGAGAGTTTGATGCCAAAGTGTGGAGGGAGCATTTCTCTGTATCTAACCAGTGCTGCACCTGCCCTGGGAGCGTTTGATGGGACAGTGTAAAGGGAGCTTCACTCTGTATTTAACCCGTGCTGCACCTGCCCAAAGGAATGTTTGATTGGAGATTGTAGAGGGAGCTTTACTCTGTATCTAACCTGTCCTTGAGCTGCCCGGGGGTGTTTGATGGAATAGTGTAGAGGGAGATTTACTCTGTATCTAACCCATGCTGACCTGCCCTGGGAGTTTTTGATGGGACAGTGTAGAGGGGGCTTTTCTCTGTATCTAACCCACGTTTTACCTGCCCGGGAGTGTTTGATGGGGCATTTTAGAGGGAGTTTACTCTGTCTCTAACCAGTGCTGTACCTGCCCAGGGAGTGTTTGATCGGACAGTGTAGAGGGAGCTTTACTTTGTATCTAATCCACGCTATACCTGTCCTGGGTGTGTTTAATGGGACAGTGTAGAGGGAGCTTTACTCTGTATCTAACCCACGCTCTACCTGCCTGGGAGTGTTTGATGAGACAGTGTAGAATGAGCTTTACTCTGTATCTGACCTGTGCTGTACCTGCTCTGGAAGTGTTTGATGGGACAGTGGAGAGGGAGCTTTACTCTATATCTATCCTGTACTGTACCTGCCCTGGGAGTGTTGGATGGGACAGTGTAGAGGGAGCTTTACTCTGTATCTAACCTGTAATGTACCTGCCCGGGAGTGTTTGATGGGACAGTGTAGAGGGAGCTTTACTCTGTATTTAGCCTGTGCTGTACCTGCCCCGGGAGTGTTTGATGGGACAGTGTAGAGGGAGCTTGACTCTGTATCTAACCCGTGCTGTACCAGCCCTGGGAGTTTTTGATGCGACAGTGTCAGGGGAGATTTACTCTGTTTCGAACCCATGCTGTCCGTGCCCTGGGAGTGTTTGATGAGACAGTGTAGAGGGAGCTTTACTCTGTATCACCCATGCTGTATCTGCCCTGGGAGTGTTGGACGGGACAGTGTAGAGGGAGCTTTACTTTGTATCTAACCCGTACTGTACCTGCCCTGGGAGTGTTTGACGTGACAGTGTAGAGGGAGCTGTACTCTGTATCTAACCAGTGCTGTGCCTGCCCTGGGAGTGTTTGATGGGAGATTGTAGAGGGAGCGTTACTCTGTATCTAAACCGTACTGTACCTGCCCTGGGTTTGTTTGATGGGACAGTGTAGAGGGAGCTTTACTCTGCATCTAACCCGTATTGTACCTGCCCTGGGAGTGTTTGATGGGAGATTATAGAGTGTGCTTTACCCTGTATCTAACCCGTGCTGTCTCTGACCTGGGAGTATTTGATGGGACAGTGTAGAGGGAGCTTTTCTCTATATCTAACCCGTGCTGTTCCTGCCCTGGGAGTGTTTGATGGGACAGTTTGGAGGATGCTTTACTCTGTATCTAACCCGTGCTGTCTCTGACCTGGGAGTGTTTGATGGGACAGTGTAGAGAAAGCTTTACTCTGTATCTAACCCGTACTGTACCTGCCCTGGGAGTGTTTGACGTGACAGTGTAGAGGGAGCTGTACTCTGTATCTAACCAGTGCTGTGCCTGCCCTGGGAGTGTTTGATGGGAGATTGTAGAGGGAGCTTTACTCTGTATCTAAACCGTACTGTACCTGCCCTGGGTTTGTTTGATGGGACAGTGTAGAGGGAGCTTTACTCTGCATCTAACCCGTATTGCACCTGCCCTGGGAGTGTTTGATGGGAGATTATAGAGTGTGCTTTACCCTGTATCTAACCCGTGCTGTCTCTGACCTGGGAGTATTTGATGGGACAGTGTAGAGGGAGCTTTACTCTGCATCTAACCCGTATTGTACCTGCCCTGCGAGTGTTTGATGGGAGATTATAGAGGGTGCTTTACCCTGTATCTAACCCGTGCTGTCTCTGACCTGGGAGTATTTGATGGGACAGTGCAGAGGGAGCTTTTCTCTATATCTAACCCGTGCTGTTCCTGCCCTGGGAGTGTTTGATGGGACAGTTTGGAGGATGCTTTACCCTGTATCTAACCCGTGCTGTCTCTGACCTGGGAGTGTTTGATGGGAGATTGTAGAGGGAGCTTTACTCTGCATCTAACCCGTATTGTACCTGCCCTGGGAGTGTTTGATGGGAGATTATAGAGTGTGCTTTACCCTGTATCTAACCCGTGCTGTCTCTGACCTGGGAGTATTTGATGGGACAGTGTAGAGGGAGCTTTACATAGATACATAGAAGATAGGAGCAGGAGTAGGCCATCCGGCCCTTCGAGCCTGCTCCGCCATTTAATGAGATCATGGCTGATCCTTCAATTCAGTATCCCGTCCCCGCCTTCTCTCCGTAACCCTTAACCCCTTTTGCCTGTAGAAATATATCTAATTCCCTCTTAAATATATTTAATGAGCTGGCGTACACTGCCCTCTGTGGCAATGAGTTCCACAGGTTCACCACTCTCTGAGTGAAGAAATTCCCCCTCATTTCTGTCCTAAATGGTTTAGCCCTTATCCTTAAATTATGTCCTCTAGTTCTGTTCTCACCCGCCAAGGGAAACATTCCTTCTGCATCTAATCTGTCTAGACCTGTCAGAATTTTATACACTTCTATGAGGTCCCCTCTCAATCTTCTAAACTCCAGTGTGTACATCCCTAAACTACATAGTCTCTCCTCATAGGTCAATCCCGCCATTCCTGGTATCAGCCTGGTGAATCGCCGCTGCACCCCCTCCATGGCAAGAACATCTTTCCTCAGATGAGGCGACCAAAACTGTACACAGTACTCGAGGTGTGGTCTCACCAGTGCCCTGTACAGCTGCAGCAAGGTATCCCTGTTCCTGTATTCCAACCCTTTTGCTATGAAGGCCAGCATACCGTTTGCCTTCTTGACCGCCTGTTGCACCTGCATGCTCGCCTTCAGTGACTGGTGTACAAGAACACCCAGGTCTCTCTGTACTTCCCCCTCTCCCAATTTATTGCCATTTAAATAATAATTTGCCCTCCCGTTCCTGCACCCAAGGTGGATAACTTCGCACTTGTCCACATTATAGTGCATCTGCCATTTATCCGCCCAATCACCCAGTCTGTCCAAATCGCTCTGGAGCTTCCTGGTCTCCTCCTCTGAGCCCACCCCCCCTCCTAGTTTAGTGTCGTCTGCAAATTTGGAAATGCTGCATTCGACTCCCTGATCCAGGTCATTAATATAAATTGTGAACAGCTCTGCATCTAACCCGTATTGTACCTGCCCTGCGAGTGTTTGATGGGAGATTATAGAGGGTGCTTTACCCTGTATCTAACCCGTGCTGTCTCTGACCTGGGAGTATTTGATGGGACAGTGCAGAGGGAGCTTTTCTCTATATCTAACCCGTGCTGTTCCTGCCCTGGGAGTGTTTGATGGGACAGTTTGGAGGATGCTTTACCCTGTATCTAACCCGTGCTGTCTCTGACCTGGGAGTGTTTGATGGGACAATGTAGAGGGAGCTTTACTCTGTATCTAACCCGTGCTGTAATTAGACAAGAAACAGAGACTGAAGACCCCGTGATATGATATAAAGAAAGAGAAGCCAAGTTAGGGCCTGAGATGGATCTTCTGATTCAGCTCTTTTTGTGGATTGGAAATTTGTGGGTCGGATCCAGCCTCATGTCTTACATTTGTCGTCCCTTAAGGCAATTTTCTATGCTTGTAAATGGAACTTTACAGAGCGACTGTTAGCAAGCAATCATGGAGGTCCTAATATCTGAATGTCCATGATTTCAAACCAGAGCCAGGTCAGAGGAGCAGTAACTATGACCCGTGTAACTGAGTGCGAGTATTAATGAAGCATTTATTTCATTGCTTTGAACAGCACTCTGGCTCCACTTACAGAGTTCCAGTGAAAGAACAAGCAGGCTAACACAGGAACAAACTGTGCAACGGTTGTGGACCTCTGGCAGATTCATGACCAAGGGAAAAGTTTTACATTTTGTCCTTGCAATATTCTGCTGTTCCCATTTAAAGGCGTAGTGCTTTCTGAAATTTCTGGCTTGATTAAAAAAAAAATCCTATTTATACTGCGCACTTAAACAGAGTCTATTTAAACAGCACAAAACAACAAACAGAGTCTATTTAAACAGCACACTACGACAGAGTATTTAAACAGCGTACTGCAACAAACAGAGAGTCTATTTAAACAGAGTCATACGAACTGCAGCAAACAAAACTCATGACTGAAACTACATCAAAGTGTCCCAATAAAAGCAGGATTATTTCTCCAGCAAAATGCTGTGAGTGGAGGATAGTTACATAATGGCCCTGAAATTCGCCTCTCCGGCTTGCCGCGGGGGTAAGGATCGCGCTCGCACTTACCTACCGCGCCTGCCGTTGACCTCTGGGCCCACGGGAACTTCAGCTCCTGGGCCTGCTCCAAGTGCCGGCGCGCAGTGCTTGCGTGTCCCAGGGGCGCAGTTAGTGCGATGCGTCCCCTGGGATCACGTGGGCCATGGAGAGCCAATGGCAGCAGACCATCTTTCATTCATAGATTTGACAGGAAGACCTGTCAAATCTGTGAATTGAAATCGGCCCCAAAAGAACAGCTAAACTTAAAATAAATTAAAAAAACACCATCACATTTATAAAATAACTATAAGTTAAATAAATTAACTACTTTAAACAAAAATTTAAATTTTTGAAAAAATTAAAATACTTTTTAACAGTGCTAAAAATAAACTTACCTTTCTTTAAAGTATCTAAAAAAGATAAACCTTTTGAAAAATTTTTTAAATTATAATTAATTCACCACTTACCTTGTTGAAAACGGGTCCTGCGCCTCCTTTTTAAGAGCGCAGGTTCTTCAGTACTTACCCTCCCGTAGAAACCTGAAAAAAAACCTAAGTTTGCTGCGTGCGCGCAGCCTCTACCGCGCACGCAGTTCACCTATGAACCGCCCCCTTCACCAGACCGGAAGTTCCGGTTTCCCGCGCATGCGCAGTGCATGCAGGAAACCGGCACTTCAGGACGCCTTACGGGTGAGTACACAGCGCGTACTCACCCGACAACAGCCGAATTTCTGGCCCATTACAACTGATGTGCATAAAATCAAATCCAGTCACTTACAGCAGTGCAGTCTCTACGTGTGATTGACGGAGGAATCGCCCAATATTCTCCATTCTGGCCAGGACTTGTGGTGTCACTATACACAGCATAAAGCATCACCCAAAATCCACATGGCCAAGGTTTGAACTGCAGGTGCTGTGTTTCGCCATAACCATTTCCCTGGCAGATAGAATTAGGGTACGACTACCGAGGTGAGGTTGTTAGGGTGCGTGGTAAAACCCTCTCCCATCTTTCCTTTGCCCCCATGCTTTAGCGGGAGGAGGTACTTAGGCCTTCTGGGGTAGGGAAGGGGGAAAGAAAACAAAAAATCACCAGGGTTCCCAGCCCTGTTTTCCACCTGGTGACTCCTGTTGGAAAGTGCCCATCCATGGACCTCAGGAAAGGATAGCGTTCTGCTGAGCTGTGATGCCCTGCACAGTCGAATAGCCTGCAAAAACTCATGCATGGTTGAAGTAGCGGAGGTTCGCCTGTCATCTGTGGAGATGTACCCTAGCGCCAGTTAAAATCTGCTCTGAGGGGAAGAGGTGAACGAGGGGACAAAATTGGAAGGGACAAAGAGGAAGAAAAGGGCAGGTCCGACTCCCTGTCTGTCCCCAGCACAACTGCAATCCCCGGTTATGCTAAGCAATCACCTCCCCCACCTGCACAGATCCCTCAGTCCACAGTGGGTCGACGGGATGGGGTTCAGGCCAACACCTGTGGGGTAGGAAGGGTCTGTGGCTCACCTGTCAATCTAGCAGATCAGGTAGGTTCAGGAAACTTGCTCGTTTCTCAGTTTGATCTTGGGATGTCCCGATCAAAGTAGGATGGTTGAGAAACTGGGTTTCCCTCTCTCTCTCTCTCTCGCTCTCGCAGTCTCGAGCCTCTGTTACTCTTTCTGTCTCTGTCACTCTGTCTGTCTCTCTCCCTCCCCTCTCTCTCTCTCTCTCTGTCTCTCTCTGTGTCTCTCTCTGTCTGTGTTAATCATTCACTCTCTGTCCATTTGACTCTCTGTGAGTCTCTCTGCCTCTCTGTCTCTGTCTGTGTGGAATAGAGACAAGAACTGTGCACAGTACACCAGGTGTGGAATGGAGACCAGAACTGTTCAGATTACACCAAGTGTGGAATGGAGACCAGAACTGTTCAGATTACACCACGTGTGGAATGGAGACCAGAACTGTTCAGATTACTTTTTGTAGAAGTGATGTGATGAGGCTTTGATTCAATTTACAACATCCTGCCTTGTGCTAAAGGGACATAGCAAGAAAACGCTTCGCCAAATAACTCAGAATAACGGTACCCTTTTAACTTGAGATATATATTGGGCAGTAGCTCGGCTTTGCACGGTGTGTCCTCTGGTCAAAGACTGCAGAATTTCACTGAGTTTCACTTTAATGTGGCAACGATGAGTGAACTCGACGTTTTGTTGCAATCTGATCGAGAACTTCCCCCTCGGCTTCACTCCCAACACCAAGGCCTAGTGACACAGGTTTGTTTTACTCATCCAAGCTCATACATGGTACCATCTCTCATCTCTCTCTCTCTGTCTGTCTCCCTCACTCTGTCTCTCTCACTCTCTGTCTCTCTCTCTGTCTCTCTCCCAAGTCTCTCTCTCTCTCTGTCTCTCTCTCTGTCTCTGTCTCTCTCTCTCTCTCTCTCTGTCTCTCTCTCTTTCAACTCTCTCTGTCTGTCTGTCTGTCTCTCTCTCTCTCATCTCTCTCTGTCTCTGTCTCTCTCCCAAGTCTCTTTCTCTCTCTCTCTCTCTCTCTCTCTGTCTCTCTCTCTCTCTGTCTCTCTCTCTCTCTCTCTCTGTCTCTGTCTCTCTCTCACTCTCTGTCTGTCTCATCTCTCTGTCTCTCTCCCAATTCTCTCTCACTCTCTCTGTCTCTCTCTGTTGCTCTCTCTCTCTGTCTCTCACCCTCTGTCTCTCTCTCTCTCTCCCTCTCTGTCTCTCTCTCTCTGTCTCTCTTTTTCTCTCTCGCTCTGTCTTTCTCTCTCTCTCTCTGTCTGTCTCATCTCTCTGTCTCTCTCCCAATTCTCTCTCACTCTCTCTGTCTCTCTCTGTTGCTCTCTCTCTCTCACCCTCTGTCTGTCTCTCTCTCCCTCTCTGTCTCTCTCTCTCTGTCTCTCTTTCTCTCTGTCTTTCTCTCTCTCTGTGTCTCTCACCCTCTGTCTCTCTCTGTCTCGCCCTCTGTCTCTCTCTCTCGCTCTCTCTCTCATCTCTCTCTCTCTGTTTTCCCTTCTCTCTGTTGCTCTGTTCTGTCTCTCTCTATATCTCTGTCACTCTCTTTCTCTCTCTCTCTCTCATCTCTCTCTCACTCTGTGTCTCTGTCATCTCTCTCTCTCTCTATTTTATCAATACTACTCTGGTCAGTGTTCCTCTGAACTTTCCTCTCTCATTGTCCCTCAGCCACACTTACCCGGCCCTTCATACTCTTACTTCCTACCGGCATCCTCACTGTGTTGAAATCAAGGTTCCTCCTACTGTCTCTTACTCTAACGCATTCTTTCCTGTGACTTTAAACTGTTGGTTTTTTGTATCTTCACCCTCTGGCCTTGGAGAATGGTGAGGAGTAGTGGGAGGATGCTCAGGCTGATTAACAGTCTGACAGGCTCCTTCCATGGCTGTAACCATCTTTATACCAGCCGATCGGGTGGTTAGTCCTAAATGGTGGGAGGGTTTTAATGGGCTCCCACAATCCACGTACCAACACCCACCGGACACTGGATGCCAACCCAGAATTCAGAGCCGGAGCTCTATCCTGCTGGGATTTATTGCGCCGCTCCAAAGGAAAAACCGCCAACTCTTTGGGGCTGAAGAGAGGGGCTCACCAACACAACAACAACAACTTGCATTTATATAGTGCCCTTGATGTAGTAAAGCATCCCAAGGTACTTCACAGGGGCGAACTGGATAAAAATTAACACCGAGCCACATAATGAGACGTTAGGACAGGCGACCAAAAGCTTGGTCAAAGAGGTAGGCTTTTTTAGGAGCGTCTTAAAGGAGGAGAGTGAGGTAGAGAAGGGGAGAGGTTTAGGGATGGAACTCCAGAGCTTCGGGTCTCAGCAGCAGAAGGCACGGCCGCCAATGGAGGATTGAAGAAATTCGGCGCTGTGCAAGAGACCAGAATTGGAGGAGCGCAGAGATCTCGGAGGGCTGCAGGGCTGGAGGAGGTTACAGAGATGGGGAGGGGGGCGAGGGGCTTGAAAACAAGGATGAGGATTTTAAAATCGAGGGGTTGCTGGACACAAGCCTAAGCAACCCATCCAAAGCCACATCATCGAAGAGAACGTTAAGCCATCTATGAAGATCACTCCTACAAACAAGGGCCAAGGGCTGTAGAGGCCACGATTGTTTTGCAGTAACTCTGCCTTCTCCCTATTAATAGTCAGCACCTCCTTTCGAATCACTGTGAGAAAAGTCACACGAGATTCACTAGCTTATAATGTTCCTCTCCAACTTCCACCCCCTCTTGATATCTTGTCAGGGTACTGGGGTCCCACAGTTGCTGGTTGTCCCCCACTTCCCGTGTCTCATCTGTGTGAGCAGAGACAGCGAGTGTCGGCTGGCTTTTTCGACCCCCCGGGGGTGCATCGCGGCTGAGCCTGTTTCTGTCCTGACCTGACATTCACTCGGGCGCACTTCCCACAAACGACAACCTGCATTTACACGGCGTCTTTAACACAGGGAAAATGTCCCAAGGTGCTTCGTGGAGATGTAACCGGACTGAAACTGGCTGCCGAGCCCAAGAGGAGATATTTGGAGGGGAGACCAAAATGAAATGAACCAACAAAATTTCCTCGCTCTTTTGCATCAATATAGCAACCCCTGTGTTTAGTCAGGATGCTCTGGCCATCATGAGGTGTGGGACAGGCTTGATGGACCAGCTGATCTTTCCCTGCCCGTCAATTTTGTCTGTTCATAAGTCACAGTAAAAATTGAAAAGTTTTTACGATTGCACAATGAGCATGGGCATGAATGATGGTTCGATGCTTTGAAACTTTAATACTCATACTTAAAGAAGGGATACTTGATGGGAGTTCCGTGCTGTCCTCAGGCCCTGATTGTTTATGGCCATTTTTATGTTCCGGCGTATGTTAATGAAGATTGGCAGGAAATTTGGGTGTAATTAGATATCGGCAAAATGGGTGCACCACATGTTCAGAACCTCCCAGTTACACCCAACCGCAGGAAACTCCAACCCTCCTGGTCTCTAACCTCGCTTAAAGCTTGTTCGTTTTTCTCTCGTTGTGCCTTCTCATCACGAGCCCGGGGTCCCTGCTAAATCACCCGCCTGCACCTGCACTAGGTGCACCTCTCCTTGAGCACAGGTCATGAACATCTCAAAGATCTCAAAGAATCCCACTTGAAGCACAGTTCCCCGACCCACTGCACTATGCCAGTGTATTCTAGAATTCCAGCTGTTCTGTTTTGAGAAAGATTGGATGTGATTGATAATAAGGCCCCCTTCACAGCCGTGGCTCACTGACAGCACTCTTGTCTCTGAGTCAGAAGGTCGTGGCTTCAAGCCCCACTCCAGAGACTTGCGTACATAATCTAGGCTGACAGTCCAGTGCGGTACTGAGGGAGTGCTGCACTGTCGGAGGTGCCGTCTTTTGGACGAGGCGTCAAACCGAGGCTCCGTCGCCCCTCTCAGGTGGACGTAAAAGATCCCGTGGCACTATTTCAAAGAAGAGCAGGGGAGCTCACCCTGGTGTCCTGGCCAATATTTAACCCTCAATCAATATCATTAAAACAGATTGTCTGGTCGTTATCACATTGCTGTTTGTGGGAGCTTGCTGTGTGCACATTGGCTGCCACTTTTCCCACATTGCAACAGTGACTACACTTCAAAAGTACTTCATTAGCTGTAAAGTGCTTTGGGACGTCCTGAGGTTGTGAAAGCCACTGTATAAATGCATGTTCTTTCTTTCTTAAACAAGCAAGCTAGTTAGAATGAGCTGCCAATAGGCCAGAAACAGAGCTGGGTTACTCAAAAGAATTCAGATTTATTGCTGATTTATTTGGCACTCACTTGCTTAATTAGCAACAACATTAGTTCACGGTTCACTTTTACTGGCAAGGCAACACAGAGAGCAGCAACAGGCGGTCTTTTAATAATCGAATCATAGAATCATACAGCACAGAAGGAGGCCATTGGGCCCTTCGGGCCTGTGCTGGCTCTTTGAAAGAGCCGTCCAATTAGTCCCACTGCCCTGCTCTTTCCCCATAGCCCTGCATTTTTCTTTTTTTTTCAAGTCTATATTCAATTCCCATTTGAAAGTTATTATTAAATCTGCTTCGACCGCCCTTTCACCACATCAAAATGGAAACTATTCGCAAAAACAGTTTTTACAAAATCGCTGGATGCCCCTTCATGTTATTAATGACACCGACAAACAGAAAATGGCCTTACTTCATTAACTTTTGACAAACTGCCTGGTTCATTTCTTCCTTCTGGGTTGAATAGTTGGTTATTCGCAGTCCCAGTCAAAGTCTAATACATCGTTTAACTCTTTCTATCCCAATCAGGCCTGTGGATTTAACATTTAAAAAGGTTAAATAAGAGGGAGGAGTGGGGGGAACCACTGCCCTTTCACCTCGGGGCTGGGCTCAAATCTGGCTTGGCCTGAGGAGACAGACGTTTCCTCTGCCTGTCAGGGGTCAGGGTTCACTGTAACACGGGCTTGGGCAGTCTCGCCACAGTTGCTGCTGGGCCATACCCATCCTCCCCCTTCAACATTCACTCCCTCCACCACCGGTGTACCGTGGCGGCAGTGTGTACCATCGACAAGATGCACTGCAGCAACTCATCAAGGTTTCTTCGGCAGCACCTCCCAAACCCGTGACCTCTACCACCCAGATAGACAGGGGCAGCAGGCGCATGGGAACACCACCACCTCCAAGTTCCCCTCCAAGTCACACACCATCCTGACTTGGAAATATGTCGATGTTCCTTCAACGTCGCTGGATCAAAATCCTGGAACACACTCCCTAAAAGCACTGTGGGAGTGTTTTCATGCATGAAATCCTTTCCTCTAAATTGGACGTTTCATTCAAGGTAGACCACAGGAAGCCCAGAGTAGGAAATGGAACATGTCACATTAGTGCAGTAGAGGAATCCTCCTGAATTTGTTGCTGGGAAATATTATTGGGACATTGTAGAGGGAGCTTTACTCTGTATCGAACCCGTGCTGTACCTATCCTGGGAGTGTTTGATGGGCCACTGTAGAGGGAGCTTTACTCTGTATCTAACCCGTGCTGTACCTGCGCTGGGAGTGTTTGATGGGACAGTGTAGAGGGAGCTTTACTCTGTATCTAACCCGTGCTGTACCTGCCCTGGGAGTGTTTGATGGGACAGTGTAGAGGGAGCTTTACTCTGTATCTAACCCGTGCTGTACCTGCCCTGGGAGTGTTTGATGATGATGCGGAGATGCCGGTGTTGGACTGGGGTGGACAAAATTGAGAGGTCGCACAACACCAGGTTATAGTCCAACAGTTTTATTTGAAATCACAAGCTTTCGGAGCTATTCCATTGCTCCTTCCTCAGGTGAAGATGAGACAGTGTGGAGGGAGCTTTACTCTGTATCTAACCCGTGCTGTACCTGCCCTGGGAGTGTTTGATGGGACAGTGCGGAGGGAGCTTTACTCTGTATCTAACCCGTGCTGTACCTGCCCTGGGAGTGTTTGATGGGAGAGTGTGGAGGGAGCTTTACTCTGTATCTAACCTGTACTGCACCTGCCCTGGAAGTGTTTGATGGGACAGTGTAGAGGGAGCTTTACTCTGTATCTAACCCGTGCTGTACCTGTCCTGGAAGTGTTTGATGGGACAGTGCGGAGGGAGCTTTACTCTGTATCTAACCCGTGCTGTACCTGTCCTGGAAGTGTTTGATGGGACAGTGCGGAGGGAGCTTTACTCTGTATCTAACCTGTACTGTACCTGCCCTGGAAGTGTTTGATGGGGCAGTGTAGAGGGAGCTTTACTCTGTATCTAACCCGTGCTGTACCTGTCCTGGGAGTGTTTGATGGGAGAGTGTGGAGGGAGCTTTACTCTGTATCTAACCCGTGCTGTACCTGTCCTGGAAGTGTTTGATGGGACAGTGTAGAGGGAGCTTTACTCTGTATCTAACCCGTGCTGTACCTGCCCTGGGAGTGTTTGATGGGAGAGTGTAGAGGGAGCTTTACTCTGTATCTAACCTGTACTGTACCTGCCCTGTGAGTGTTTGATGGGACAGTGTAGAGGGAGCTTCACTCTGTATCTAACCCGTGCTGTACCTGCCCTGGGAGTGTTTGATGGGACAGTGTAGAGGGAGCTTTACTCTGTATCTAACCCGTGCTGTACCTGCCCTGGGAGTGTTTGATGGGACAGTGTAGAGCGAGCTTTACTCTGTATCTAACCCGTGCTGTACCTGCCCTGGGAGTGTTTGATGGGAGAGTGTGGAGGGAGCTTTACTCTGTATCTAACCCGTGCTGTACCTGCCCTGGGAGTGTTTGAAAGTGGCATTTTGTCATCAGATTGGGAAGATTTGCAGCACTATCCTGCCTCACCTTCATGATTACAAATTCCTTAGCAGAAGAGGAATGTGTTAGCGCTCTCGCCTCTGAGTCAAAAGGTCATTGGTTCAAGTCCCACTCCAGAGACTTGAGCACATAATCTAGCCTGAAACTCCAGCACAGTACTGAGGGAGTGCTGCACTGTTGGAGACGTTTTGGAAGAGATGTTAAACCGAAGCCCCGTCTGCCCTATCAGGTGACTGCAAAAGATCCCACGGCACTATTTTGAAGAGGAGCAGTGGAGTTCTCCGTGGTGTCCTGGCCAATATTTATCTCTCAATCAATACCATTAAAACAGATTGTCTGGTCGTTATCACTAACAACAGATTATCTGTTTGTTTATCTCATTGCTGTTAGTGGGATCTTGCTGTGCACAATTTGGCTGCCACGTTTTCCTATATTACAACAGCGACGACACTTCAAAAAGTATTTCATTGGCTGTAAAGCACATTGTGATGTCCTGAGGGCGGAAAAATTCTATAGAAAACTGGAATATTCTGTCCAATTCTGGGCACCGCTCTTTAGGAAGGATGTGAAGGCCTAAGAGAGGGTGCAGAAAAGATTTACAAGAATGGTTCCAGGGATGAGGGACTTCAGTTATGTGGATAGACTAGAGAAGCTGGGGTTGTTCTCCTTAGAGCAGAGAAGGTTGAGAGGAGATTTGATAGAGGTGTTCAAAATCATGGTGGGTCTAGACAGAGTAGATAGAGAGACATTGTTCCCATTGGCAGAAGGGTCGAGAACCAGAGGACACAGATTCAAGATGATTGGCAAAAGAACCAAAGGCGACATGAGGAAAAACTTTTTTATGCAGCGAGTGGTTAGGATCTGAAAGGTTTGTGGAGGCAGACTCAATCGTGGCTTTCAAAAGGGAATTGGATAAGTACCTGAAGGAAAAAAATTGCAGGGCTACGGGGAAAGGGAGAGCCGGCATGGGCTCGACGGGCCGAATGGCCTCCTTCTGTGCTGTAACCATTCTATGATTCTCTAATTATAAATGCAAGTCTTCTTTCTTTTTCCTTATTGCTTATTGATTACATTGAGTGGTTGTGATTTGTGAATTAAATGCTGTGTCTGGAGTTCAATGAAGGGCAGAAGTGGCAGACATTCACCAGTAATGCCCTGCCAAAGGCAGTGAGAGGAGCTGTCAGTCTCACAGCTTCAAGCTCACAGCTGAGGCAACGGTCGATGCTGGCCAGAGTTTGGGGTCTGGGCCGCAGCCTGGTTGTCCTTTCACCCTGGGGTTTGGCTTTGAAGCTATCTGGAGGGTACGTCGAGCTGTTGGGTGGGAGGGTGGGGGTGGGGGGGGGGTTCTCGGGGGGCGCCGGTCTCGTTTTCGGGAGTGGGTGACGGTGGTTTCTGTGTTGGGTGGGCAGCTGGATGTGGCTGGGTTCATTGAGCGGCCATGTGATCTATTCTTGGTCGATGTACAAGCATGCCAGCTTTGAGCTTCCGGTCCCGATGATACGCTGCTTCTTAACGACAGCAGCACTGTACCACACAATCTGCCATGTCCCTTTAAAGCCTCCCGTGGTCTAATTGCTGTAAACAAGGACATCCTGAGGTCATTTTGAAGCTAAGCATCTCCTGGGGTCAATCACTTGTTTCCAAGGTTGGAATATGATGCTTGACACTTTGAAGCGTGATGCCTGGAGTGTGACAGACTCACGCTGGGCGTGCTTTGTTGAGAGACCTCCCGTGGCATTGCTCCCGGTGAGTCGGAGGTGTTTTATAACAATGCGGATAGGCTATGGACAAGGTGTGAGGGGGAAAGTCTGATGGGAAAGCGTTACAGGAAGTAAGTGCGACAAACAGGAAGTGAACAATGTGCAAGACTTTTAATATATTATGGGGGAGAAATTCAGTTGGTTAGCGCCTCCCATTAGTGCCGCACGCCAAATCCAGTCTCCCCTTAGCGCCGCTGCTAACAATTAGTGCCTGGGGCTTTAGCGCCAGGCAGATCGTGACGTCAGTGAGCATGCAACGCTCACTGAGCGCCCGATCTGCCAAATTGATTATCGCCCCCTGCCTTAGCGCCTCGCCCCGACAGCGACAGGGAGAGGAGGCATCAAATAGGTGGATGGCAGCTCCAGGGGCGATATTTAAAGGGATCAGTTACAGTTTTCAGGTTAGTGCTGTTTCACTGCTTCCTTATTAGTTTGAGATTGTGCACAGTTTAATTGAGTCATTTAAAGGTTCTTTAGTTTCAGCAGTGTTGTGGCTACTCTGAATTAGTGACATTTATTTTGACAAGATATCAAAGTGCTTCACTTGGTTACATTAATGGGGGCTGTACTGGCAGTCAACCTCGCCCCCCAGGATCTATGGTGGAGGGAGCGGAGGCAGCGAGAAAGACTGGAACATGTGCCCAGAGGGAGGAGGAGGGCCATGAGGGCTCTCAACAGGAGGCCTTACCCTCCGAGGATATTCCAACAGCACTTCTCCTACCTCTAATTAAGCAAGGAGCAGAGTATTAGAAGGCACTGCTTTATCAAGGAGGTGGTCACAGAACTCTGCCACCTCCTGCAACCAGACCACCAGCCTCAGATCAGGGTGACCACAGCTCTCTCAGTTGCAGTCAAGGTCACCGTCGCCCTCAATTTCTTCGCCAGTGGATCGTTCCAGTCTGCAACAGAAGATATAGCTAACATCTTGCAGTTCGCCATCCATTGCTGCATCCGGGAGGTCACAGAGGCTCTCTACAGTAGGAGAAGGGACTACATTTCCTTCCCCATCACTAGAGAGAAGCAGGACGAGCGTGCATGTGGCTTTGCCAGGATAGCGGGATTCTCCATGGTGCAGGCGCCATTGACTGCACTCATGTGGCTTTGCGGGCGCCGCATAGCAATCCTGGGATCTTCTGTAACCGCAAAGGCTACCATTCACTTAATGTGCAGTTATTGTGCAACCACAGTCAGCGAATCCTCAATGTGAATGCCCGCTTTCCTGGCAGCAGCCACGATGACTTCATCCTGCGCCAGCACTCTTCCAGCCACCACATCAAACTCGCGGCTGGCTGGTCAGAGATAAGGGCTATCTGCTCTCCATCTGGGCCATGACTCCCCTCCGCAACCCAACACTCCTGCCCAGCACTCATATAATGAGAGCCATGCTGCCACCAGGAACATCATCAAGAAGACCATCGGCCTGCTGAAACAACGGTTCCGCTGCCTTGACCGTTCGGGAGGAGCCCTCCAGTACGCGGCTGAGCAGGTGTCCCATTTCATGGTGGTCAGCTGCATGCTCCACAACTTGGCCATCATGAGGGCACAGCCCTTGTCACCAGGGATTGTGGGACCACCTCAGGAGGAGGAAGAAGGAGAGGAGGAGGACGAGGAGGATGAGGAGGAAGAGGAAGACGAGGAGGAGGAGGAGGAGAAGGAGGAGGAACAGGAGTGAGGGAGGAGGCAGCCACTCAATCGGCCTTCCGGAAGGGCGGCTCATCAAACTGCGGTTCCAATGAATTAAACCCCAGATCCCCGTTGCTCACCACATCCCCATCATTCCATCCCTGTTGCAGGCCATATTACAGTGCAAAGCTAAAATGAGACACACCACAAAACCTTCCAAAGCCAATTAATACATTTATCAATAATCAGTGAACACATAGTTACAACAACAATATTAACTATTCACCCTTGTGCAATCCCTTAGTGCCTCTTGTTACTGTGCCTTTGCCTACTCTAGTGCTCCTACGAAGTGTTGGCCCAGTGACTGCAGCAGGGCTGGTGGAAGGCTGCTGAGTGTCCGTGCGGGAGACTTCAGATGGCCTTGCAGGACGCCCTCGACCAGCTCTGGACATGGAAGGCCTGGCTGTAGACAGCACCACCTCAGCATGGGCGGCAGCAGTCTGGGCTGGCTGGATGACAGGCAGCGACAAGGGTGGATTGGCAGTAATGGGAGCAGGAATACAGTCATCCTGAGAGAGGAGAGCAGGTTCCTGCTCCACCGACCCACTGCCACTCCCCTGGGGCAGCACCTCAGCAACCCTACCAATCTGTTGGAGCACAGATTGCTGGTCTGCTGCGACACCGTGAAAGCCCCAGTCGATGGTGGTAGACCCAGCCATGATGGCAGCAGTCAGAGCTTGCGTGGCATCAAGCTGAGACTGCATGAGAGCCGTCTGAGATTGGATGCCACCAAGCATAGACTGCATTACAGCACTAAGACATTGCGTCGCTTCCGCCTGTGCTGCAATGGAAGCTGTGACATTGCCCATAACATGCGACATGAGGTCTGGGTCACCACAGCCTGCAAATAATGGGCCCCATGTGTGCGCAGAGCTCTGTGCAGTGTTGGAGGTGGACTCCCCCACGCTCCTTATCATTGCCGAGAGGCTCTCGGGCACCCTTGCCATTACACCTATCATCTCCGTGTGCATGCCCATCACCCTTTTTCTAAAGGCCTCCCCATCGAGGTCCTCATCTGAGTCCTGTGCAGCAGTACTCGCCCTCCGGGGAGCTGGCCCCCCAGCTACCCTTTCCCCCTGGCCATGTTGCAGCCCGCTCGTCCCCGGTGCCTCACACTGTGCAGATCCCACTACTAGACTAGCCTCTAAAGAACGCGTAGTGCCAGTATCTGAGCTGGTGCCTGTGGGTGAGACATGCAGTGACGCCATGTGTTCTTCGTCCTCCTCTTCTTCCGCCTCGCTCTCTATGGGACCCTCAGGGACAGGCTGCTCAGCTGCTTGCTCATTACCTTCACCGCACGGACTGCAGCGGTTCAAGAAGGCGGCTCACCACCACCTTCTCAAGGGCAATTAGGGATGGGCAATAAATGCTGGCCTTGCCAGTGATGCCCACATCCCATAAAAACAAATTTTAAAAAAGGTGATATCTGCGGCAATTTTTTCTACTGCCATTATGTTATCCTGAATAAGTACAGCTACTCCACCTCCCCTTTTTCCCTCCCTATCTTTTCTAAATATGTTATACCCTGCAATGTTTAATTCCCAGTCCTGATTTTTCTGTAGCCATGTCTCAGTAATCCCTACTATATCTGGTTCCTCGCAATGTATGATTGCCTCCAGCTCCCTGTTTAATTGCTAACACAGTGTGCATTGCTGTACAGACAGTTTAACTCATTTTTAATAGGATTTCCTCTCACTTTTTGTCTAACCATCTTTTTAGACTCCTGTTTTATAACTCTTCTTCTTAGGCGGTCCCTCGGAACCGAGGATGACTTGCTTCCACACTAAAAATGAGTTCTCAGGTGACTGCTGAGTCCAATGCGGGACCTACAGTCTCTGTCACAGGTGGGGCAGACAGTGGTTGAAGGGTCGGGTGGGTGGGGTGTTTGGGTTGACGTGCGCTCCTTCCGCTGTTTGCGCTTGGCTTCCGCTTCCTCCTGACGAAGAGACTCGAGGTGTTCGGCGCCTTCTCTTCCACTTTGAGCGGTCTTAGTCCAGGGATTCCCAGGTGTCGGTGGGGATGTTACACTTTTTCAAGGAGGCTTTGAGGGTGTCCTTGAAGCGTTTCCTCTGCCCACCTGGGGCTCTCTTGCCGTGTCGGAGCTCCGAGTAGAGCGTTTGTTTTGGGAGTCTCGTATTGGGCATGCGGACGATGTGACCCGTCCATCGGAGCTGATTGAGCGTGGTCAAAGCTTCGATGCTGGGGATGTTGGCCTGAGCGAGAACACTGTTGTTGGTGCGTCTATCCTGCCAATGGATTTGCAGGATCTTACGGAGGCAGCGTTGGTGGTACCTCTCCAGTGCTTTGAGGTGCCTGCTATACATGGTCCATGTCCCTGAAGCATACAGGAGGGCGGGTATCACTACTGCTCTGTAGACCATGAGCTTGGTGCCGGGTTTGAGGTCCTGGTCTTCAAACACTCTCTTCCTCAGGCGACCGAAGGCTGCACTGGCACACTGAAGGCGGTGTTGGACTTCGCCATCAACGTCTGCCCTTGTTGACAGTAGGCTCCCGAGGTATGGAAAGTGGTCCACGTTGTCCAAGGCCTTGTCATGGATTTTGATAATCAGGGGGCAGTACTGTGTGGCGGGGGCAGGTTGGTAGAGGACCTTTGTCTTACGGATGTTTAGTGTAAGGCCCATGCTCTCGTACGCTTCGGTGAAGATGTTGACGATGGTTTGGAGTTCGACCTCCGAGTGAGCTCAGACGCAAGCGTCGTCTGCATACTGTAATTCGACGACAGAGGATGGGACGACCTTGGATCTAGACTGGAGGCGACGGAGGTTGAACAGTTTCCCGTTTGTTCTGCAGATTAGCTCCACTCCAGCGGGGAGCTTACTGAGGGTGAGATGGAGCATTGCAGCAAGGAAGATCGAGAAGAGCGTTGGTGCGATGACACAGCCTTGCTTGACCCCGGTCCGTACGTGAATTGGGTCTGTGGTGGAACCGTTGGTCAGGATCACGGCTTGCAAGTCGTCATGAAGCAGGCGGAGGATGGTGACAAACTTTTGAGGGCAGCCGAATTTGAGGAGGACATTCCATAATCCCTCATGATTGACAGTGTCGAAGGCCTTTGTAAGGTCAAAGAAGGCCATGTACAGTGGTTGGTGCTGTTCCCTGCATTTCTCTTGTATTTGATGCGCGGTGAAGATCATGTCCACTGTGCCCCTTAGTGGGCGGAATCTGCATTGCGACTCTGGGAGGAGCTCTTCAGCCACTGGAGAAGGCGATTGAGGAGGATTCTTGCGATGACGTTCCCTGTGGAAGACAGCAGGGAAACTCCTCTGTAATTACCGCAATCGGACTTGTCACCTTTCTTGAAGATGGTCATAATTACGGCGTCTCTGAGATCCCCTGACATGCTCTCCTCCTTCCAAATAAGAGAAATGAGTTAATGTATTCGCGCCAATAGTGCTTCTCCGCCATGTTTTAGCGCCTCAGCGGGGATTCCATCTGCTCCTGAGGCCTTGTTGTTCTTCAGTTGTCGGATGGCCTTTTCAACCTTATGCCGGGCTGGGGTTGTGCTGAGATGGTGGCGGGTAACATGCTGCGAGATGGAGTTGAGGACACTCGCGTCGAAGACAGAGTCTCAGTTAAGGAGATCTTCGAAGTGCTCCTTCCAGTGGGCAGTGACTGCATCTCTGTCCTTGATGAGCACCTCTCCATTCTTGGCTCGCAGTGGGGTCGGACCTTGGGTGCTTGGGCCGTAGGCGGTCTTGACTGCGCTAAAGAATCTACGTACGTCGTGGTTGTCGGCTAGCTGCTGGATCTCCTGTGCTTTCTCCGCTCACCATCTGTTCTTTAGGTTGCGAGTTTTTTTTCGGACCTCGGCCTTCAGGCGTCTGTAGAGCTGCTTTCTTGCTCTCGAGTTCTGTTGCTGTTTCCAGATCAGGAATGCCTTGCACTTGCGGCTTATTAGCTCCTGGATCTCCTGGTCGTTCTCGTCGAACCAGTCTTGGTGTTTCCTGGTCGAGTGACCGAGCGTCTCTTAACAGGTGCTGATTATGGAGGCCTTGAGTGCAGACCAGGCGCTGTGGACACTCTGTGTCTCTGAATCACTGGGAGTTGTCAGGTTGGTTGTGAGGCGCAGGCTGAATAGGGCTTTCTTATAGCAGGGTCTTTGAGTGCTCCAGCATTGATTTTCCTGCAGCATTGCTTCTGTTGCCGCCGCTGTTTTGGGGCTACATTGATGGAGATGACAGAGTGGATTAGGCGGTGGGCTGTCCAGCAGTCGTCAGCTCCTGTCATGATGCGGGTGATGCGGACGTCCTTGCGGTCCCTCACTCAGACGATGACGTAGTCCAACAGATGCCAGTGCTTGGAGCGAGGGTGCTGCCATGAAGCCTTGTACTTGTCTCTCTGACGGAACAAGGTGTTGGTAATGACAAGGCCATGTTCTAAGCATTTCGTCAGGAGGAGGGTACCGTTGGAGTTGGCTTTCCCTACCCCCTCTCTGCCGATCACACCTCCCCAGAGGTCTGTGTCCTTTCCAACGCTGGCGTTGAAGTCGCCAAGGAGGATCAGCTTGTCGCCTGTTGGGACTCGGGACAGGGATTGTTCGAGGCTGGAGTAGAATTCCTCTTTGGTCTCATCTGTGGCTTCCAGTGTTTGGGCGTACGCACTGATGACCGTAGTGCACTGGTTCCGGGCTAGGGTGAGCCAAAGAGTCATGAGGCGTTCGTTTATCCTGCAGGGGGAGTCTCTGAGACGCCCAACTAGCTCATTTTTTGTGGCGAAGCCTACCCCATGGAGGTGGCGTTCTTCTTCAGGTATGCCTTTCCAGAAGAAGGTGTAACCACCGCCTTGCTCCTTGAGCTGGTCTTCCCCTGCCCGCCGGATCTCGCTTCGGGCAGTGATGCCTATGTTGAAACGTCTGAGATCCCGGGCAATGATAGCAGTACGGCGTTCCGGTCTGTCACTGTTGGGGTTGTCCATGAGGGTCCTGATGTTCCAGGTCCCGAACTTCATTTTAAAGGGTGGAAGATGCCTGTGCGTGAATTCTTTTATCGTGGGGTGGCTGTTGCACACCAGCTACCACATGGGCTTGTCAGAGCAAGGTCTTGGTCCAATGGCAAGGGGATCCAAGATGATTGGAGACCAGGCTCTGCTACATCGGCCTAGCAATCACACACAAACGTACTCTTACTGTCCTCCTCCCTCCTTCCTGCAGGTCCTCTCTGCCTGGGTTTCATAGGATGCAGTGTGGTCCTCCTGACCCCGCTGTTGGCCCGTGCTGCACCTTCCCTGGGCTTCGATCTCGCCCTTGGGACCCGTCCTCGCTCCTGGGCCTCATCCTTGCCCCTGGGCCCCGTCCTCGCTGCTCCTCCCATCACTGCTTCTGAGCCTCGACCTCGCTCCTGGGCCTCGACCTCGCTCCTGGGCCTCGACCTCGCTCCTGGGCCTCGACCTCGCTCCTGGGCCTTGACCTCGCTCCTGGGCCTCATCCTTGCCCCTGGGCCCCGTCCTCGCTCCTTGGTCCCGACCTCGCTGCTCCGCCCATCACTGCTTCTGGGCCTCGACCTCGCTCCTGGGCCTCGACCTCGCTCCTGGGCCTCGACCTCGCTCCTGGGCCTTGACCTCGCTCCTGGGCCTCATCCTTGCCCCTGGGCCCCGTCCTCGCTCCTTGGTCCCGACCTCGCTGCTCCGCCCATCACTGCTTCTGGGCCTCGACCTCGCTCCTGGGCCTCGACCTCGCTCCTGGGCCTCGACCTCGCTCCTGGGCCTCGACCTCGCTCCTGGGCCTCGACCTCGCTCCTGGGCCTCGACCTCGCTCCTGGGCCTTGATCTTGCACCTGGGCCTCGTTTTATAACTATTTATTCCCTTGCCATGAATGTCCTGCCTTACTTTATTCTTTCCTGTGCTCTCTTTTCCTGTTTTGTTTATAATTAGGCTGGTTACGTTTCTTGTAGATCCCTCGCTATTTACCCTTTCCGGTAGGACACGGGTCCCATTCCGGTTCAGGTGGAGCCCGTCCCATCGGTACAGCTCCTTCCTGTCCCAGAACTGGTGCCAGTGTCCCATGAAAAGGAACTTCTCTTTCCCACACCAGCCCTTTAGCCACGTGTTAATTCTCCTGATCTGTCTGCTTCTATGCCAATTTGCACGTGGCTCGGGCAATAATCCAGAGATTATTATCCTCGAGGTCCTGCTTTTTAATTTAGCTCCTAATTCCTGAAACTCTTTCAGCAGGACCTCCTCCCTGTTCCTACCTATGTCGTTTGTTCCGACATGGACCACGACAACTGGATTTAACTCCTCTCTTTCCAAGTTCCTCTCCAGCCACCGTGAGATAGCCCTTACCCTGGCACC
Organism: Squalus acanthias; assembly: GCA_030390025.1. NCBI lineage: Eukaryota > Metazoa > Chordata > Chondrichthyes > Squaliformes > Squalidae > Squalus > Squalus acanthias. The sequence goes on from CM059439.1 coordinate 86,911,224, forward strand.
GGGTAGGCAACACACCCTTCGGGATTCTCGTTCTTGGCTGCAGAGGACGCTATCTATCCCCCTAATTATAGAGTCCCCTATTGCTACCACATTTCTATTCTGCTCTTCTCCCCCTTGGCCAGCCTTCTGAGTCATGGTGCCTTGGTCTGCATTGTGGCTGCTCTTACTGCAGTCTTTCTCCTTGTCCTCACAGGTAGCGAGTACATCGTACCTGTTGGACAGGACCAGTGTCTGTGGGACCTCCTTCTCAACCTCTCCTAAATCTCCGCTACCCATCTCCCTAGCAGTCACATCCTCCCATTCCTGAACCTTTGCTTTCCTCTGGGATGTGACTATATTCTGGATAAAACTGCCCAGAAATTCCTCCCCCTCCCTTATGTGTCGGAGTGTCTCTAACTCGCACTCCAGCTCAATGACTCTGAGCCGGAGAGACTCGAGATGGAGACATCTCCTGCAGACGTGTTCGCTCGGGACAGTCTCGCTGTCCACAAACTCCCACATACTGCAGTCCAGACACACAACCAGCCCTGCCATATCTTAGTCTAGCCTGATTTTATTTATTTAATTTGTTAAAACCTTTAATCAACAATTATTTAGTTTTATTAATTAGTTTAACTAGTTAAGCTATAAACTTAATACAGTTTGTTATAGTTTCCCGCTCCTAGTTTAAACCACTGTTCTAGTTTAGAGAGAATAAAAACCTTAATACTCACCAACCAATCATCTAGCTGCTGTCCTGTGACATCACACCTTGTTTTTTTTGGAATTTATGGAAGATTCGACCGCCGCTGCCACTGCCTCCGATTAGGTCGGCGCTGTTCCTCCGCTCTCTCCTTGATGTCTCGCTGCCACTGCCTCCGATTAGGTCAGCGCTGTCCCTCCGCTCTCTCTTTGATGTCCCCCCGCTGCCTCCAGTTAGGTCGGCGCTGTCCCTCCGCTCTCTCCTTGATGTCCCGCTGCCACTTCCTCCAGTTAGGACGGCGTTGTTCCTCCGCTCTCTCCTTGATGTCTCGCTGCCACTTCCTCCAGTTAGGACGGCGTTGTTCCTCCGCTCTCTCCTTGATGTCTCGCTGCCACTTCCTCCAGTTAGGACGGCGTTGTTCCTCCGCTCTCTCCTTGATGTCTCGCTGCCACTTCCTCCAGTTAGGACGGCGTTGTTCCTCCGCTCTCTCCTTGATGTCTCGCTGCCACTTCCTCCAGTTAGGATGGCGTTGTTCCTCCGCTCTCTCCTTGATGTCCCCCCGCCGCTGCCTCCAATTAGGTCCGCGCTGGTCCTCCGCTCTCTCCTTGATGTCCCCCCGTCGATGCCTCCTGACTGTCAGACCCAGTATTAACTAAGAGTTGAAATTGTTAAATATAATTGAACTGTTAAAGGATACTTCAAGTAATAAAAGCAGAGGGATGAAGCGCATTTTGAGAGCCTTGGCTTTCCTTATGTCGAGGATTTTGCTCAATACCTTAGGTCACAGCATCACAATGTGGCAGCATTAGGTTGCTGCAGCTGGGCTGTATGACCAGGAGAAGCAACACTACTCCATCCTGTGGCAGAATGCTGGTCGAGCAGCAGCTGCTCTCTCACCAGATCTCACCCAGTAAAATTTTAATCTTGAAAATATTCAGCCACGCTTTCTTGTATGAAGCATCTCCACAAAGACACTCAGTGTGATTGCACCTGAGAGAGTGCACCTGGGAGAGAGCCATTGGGAGAGAGCACCTGAGAGAGTGCACCTGGGAGAGAGCACCTGGGAGAGAGCACCTGAGAGAGAGCACCTGGGAGAGAGCACCTGGGAGAGAGCACATGTGGAGATAAACCTGGGAGAGAGCACCAGGGAGAGAGGTCCTGGGGGGGAGCTCCTGGGAGCGTGCACCTGGAATAGGGTACGTGGGAGAGATCACCTGGGAGAGGGCACCTGGGAGAGAGCACCTGAGAGAGAGCACCTGAGAGAGGGCACCTGGAAGAGAGCACCTGGGAGTGAGCACCTTGGAGAGGGCACCTGAGAGAGAGCACCTGGGAGAGGGCACCTGGGAGAGGGCACCTGGGAGAGAGCACCTGGGAGAGGGCACCTCGGAGAGGATACCTGGGAGAGAGCACCTGGGAGAGAGCACCTGAGAGAGAGCACCTGAGAGAGGGCACCTGGAAGAGAGCACCTGGGAGTGAGCACCTTGGAGAGGGCACCTGAGAGAGAGCACCTGGGAGAGAGCACATGAGAGAGAGAGCACCTGGGAGAGAGCACCTGGGAGAGGGCACCTCGGAGAGGATACCTGGGAGAGAGCACCTGGGAGAGTGCACCTGGGAGAGGGCACCTGGGAGAGAGCACCTGGGAGAGATCACCTGGGAGAGAGCACCTGGGAGAGGGCACCTCGGAGAGGGCACCTCGGAGAGGATACCTGGGAGAGAGCACCTGGGAGAGTGCACCTGGGAGAGGGCACCTGGGAGAGAGCACCTGGGAGAGATCACCTGGGAGAGAGCACCTGGGAGAGAGCACCAGGGAGAGTGCAACTGGGAGAGAGCACCTCGGAGAGGACACCTGGGAGAGTGCACCTGGGAGGGAACACCTGGGAGAGTGCACCTGGGAATGAGCACCTCGGAGAGGACACCTGGGAGAGTACACCTGGGAGAGAGGAACTGGGAGAGAGCACCTGGGAGAGGGCACCTGGGAGAGAGCACCTGGGAGAGAGCAGCTGGGAGAGAGAACCTGGGAGAGAGAACCTGGGAGAGGGCACCTCGGAGAGGATACCTGGGAGAGAGCACCTGGGAGAGAGCACCTGGGAGTGAGCACCTGGGAGAGAGCACCTGGGAGTGAGCACCTGGGAGAGTGCACCTGGAATAGGGTATGTGGGAGAGATCACCTGAGAGAGGGCACCTGGAAGAGAGCACCTGGGAGTGAGCACCTTGGAGAGGGCACCTGAGAGAGAGCACCTGGGAGAGAGCACCTGGGAGAGAGCACCTGGGAGAGGGCACCTCGGAGAGGATACCTGGGAGAGAGCACCTGGGAGAGAGCACCTGGGAGAGAGCACCTGGGAGAGTGCACCTGGGAGAGAACACCTGAGAGAGAGCACCTGGGAGAGTGCAACTGGGAGAGGGCACCTCGGAGAGGACACCTGGGAGAGAGCACCTGGGAGAGAGCACCTGGGAGAGGGCACCTCGGAGAGGATACCTGGGAGAGCGCACCTGGGACAGAGCAGCTGGGAGAGAGCACCAGGGAGAGAGCACCAGGGAGAGAGGTCCAGGGAGGGAGCTCCTGGGAGCGTGCACCTGGAATAGGGTATGTGGGAGAGATCACCTGGGAGAGGGCACCTGGAATAGGGTATGTGGGAGAGATCACCTGGGAGAGTGCTCCTGGGAGAGGGCACCTGGGAGAGGGCACCTGGGAGAGGGTACCTGGGAGAGTGCACCTGGGAGTGAGCACCTGGGAGTGAGCACCTGGGAGAGAGAACCTGGGAGAGAGCACCTGGGAGTGAGCACCTGGGAGAGAGCACCTGAGAGAGAGCACCTGGGAGAGAGCACCTGGGAGAGGGCACCTGGGAGAGGGCACCTGGGAGAGGGTACCTGGGAGAGTGCACCTGGGAGTGAGCACCTGGGAGTGAGCACCTGGGAGAGAGAACCTGGGAGAGAGAACCTGGGAGAGAGCACCTGGGAGAGAGAACGTGGGAGAGATCACCTGGGAGAGATCACCTGGGAGAGAGCACCTGGGAGAGATCAGCTGCGAGAGATCACCTGGGAGAGAGCACCTGGGAGAGAGCACCTGGGAGAGAGAACCTGGGAGAGTGCACCTGGGAGAGATCAGCTGCGAGAGATCACCTGGGAGAGATCACCTGCGAGAGATCACCTGGGAGAGAGCACCTGGGAGAGTGCACATGGGAGAGTGCAACTGGGAGTGAGCACCTCGGAGAGGACACCTGGGAGAGTGCACCTGGGAGGGAACACCTGGGAGAGAGAACCTGGGAGAGTGCACCTGGGAGGGAACACCTGGGAGAGTGCACCTGGGAGAGAGCACCTGGGAGAGTGCAACTGGGAGAGGGCACCTGGGAGAGGGCACCTGGAAGAGTGCAGCTGGGTGGGAACACCTGGAAGGGAACACCTGGGAGAGAGCACCTGGGAGGGAACACCTGGGAGTGAGCACCTGGGAGGGAACACCTGGGAGAGAGCACCTGGGAGAGAGCTCCTTGTAGAGAGAACCTGCAAGAGAGAACCAGGGAGAGTGCACCTGGGAGTGACCACCAGGGAGAGAGCACCTGAGAGTGACCACCTGGGAGTGTGCACATTGGAGAGTGCACCTGGGAGAGGACACCTGGTAGAGAACACCTGAGACAGTGCACCTGGGTGAGAGCAACTGGGAGAGTGCAACTGGGAGAGAGCACCCTGGAGAGAGCACCTGAGAGAGAGAACCTGGGAGAGATCACCTGGAAGTGAGCACCTGGGAGTGAGCACCTGGGAAAGAGAACCTGGGAGAGGGCACCTGGGAGAGAACACCTGGGAGAGATCACCTGGGAGAGAGAACCTGGGAGAGAGCACCTGGGAGGGAACACCTGGGAGGGAACACCTGGGAGAGAGCACCTGAGAGAGATCACCTGGGAAAGAGCACCTAGTAGACGGCAGCTGAGAAATAGCACCTGGGACAGAGCAGCTGGGAGAGCGCACCGGGGAGGGAACAACTGGGAGAGAGCACCTGAGAGAGAGCACCAGGGAGAGTGCACCTGAGGGATAGGCACTGGGAGCGTGCACCTGGGAGAAAGCAGCTGGGAGAGAGCACCTGGGAGAGATCACCTGAGAGAGTGCAACTGGGAGTGAGCACCTCGGAGAGGACACCTGAGAGAGTGCAACTGGGAGTGAGCACCTCGGAGAGGACACCTGGGAGCGCGCACCTGGGAGAGAGAACCTGGGAGAGAGCACCAGGGAGAGAGCACCAGCGAGAGAGGACCTGGGAGAGGGCACCTGGGAGAGGGCACCTGGGAGAGAGCACCTGGGAGAGTGCATCTGGGAGAGTGCAACTGGGAGTGAGCACCTCGGAGAGGACACCTGGGAGAGATCACCTGGGAGAGGGCACCTGGGAGAGATCACCTGGGAGAGGGCACCTGGGAGGGAACACCTGGGAGAGAGAACCTGGGAGAGTGCACCTGGGAGGGAACACCTGGGAGAGTGCAACTGGGAGAGGGCACCTGGGAGAGGGCACCTGGAAGAGTGCAGCTGGGTGGGAACACCTGGAAGGGAACACCTGGGAGAGAGCACCTGGGAGGGAACACCTGGGAGTGAGCACCTGGGAGGGAACACCTGGGAGAGAGCACCTGGGAGAGAGCTCCTTGTAGAGAGAACCTGCAAGAGAGAACCAGGGAGAGTGCACCTGGGAGTGACCACCAGGGAGAGAGCACCTGAGAGTGACCACCTGGGAGTGTGCACATTGGAGAGTGCACCTGGGAGAGGACACCTGGTAGAGAACACCTGAGACAGTGCACCTGGGTGAGAGCAACTGGGAGAGTGCAACTGGGAGAGAGCACCCTGGAGAGAGCACCTGAGAGAGAGAACCTGGGAGAGATCACCTGGAAGTGAGCACCTGGGAGAGAACACCTGGGAGAGATCACCTGGGAGAGAGAACCTGGGAGAGAGCACCTGGGAGGGAACACCTGGGAGGGAACACCTGGGAGAGAGCACCTGAGAGAGATCACCTGGGAAAGAGCACCTAGTAGACGGCAGCTGAGAAATAGCACCTGGGACAGAGCAGCTGGGAGAGCGCACCGGGGAGGGAACAACTGGGAGAGAGCACCTGAGAGAGAGCACCAGGGAGAGTGCACCTGAGGGATAGGCACTGGGAGCGTGCACCTGGGAGAAAGCAGCTGGGAGAGAGCACCTGGGAGAGATCACCTGAGAGAGTGCAACTGGGAGTGAGCACCTCGGAGAGGACACCTGAGAGAGTGCAACTGGGAGTGAGCACCTCGGAGAGGACACCTGGGAGCGCGCACCTGGGAGAGAGAACCTGGGAGAGAGCACCAGGGAGAGAGCACCAGCGAGAGAGGACCTGGGAGGGAGCTCCTGGGAGCGTGCGCCTGGAATAGGGTATGTGGGAGAGATCACCTGGGAGAGGGCACCTGGGAGAGAGCACCTGGGAGAGGGCACCTGGGAGAGCGCACCTGGGAGAGGGCACCTGGGAGAGGGCACCTGGGAGAGAGCACCTGGGAGAGAGCACCTGGGAGAGTGCATCTGGGAGAGTGCAACTGGGAGTGATCACCTCGGAGAGGACACCTGGGAGAGATCACCTGGGAGAGGGCACCTGGGAGAGATCACCTGGGAGAGGGCACCTGGGAGAGGGCACCTCGGAGAGGACACCTGGGATAGAGCACCTGAGAGAGTGCACCTGGGAGAGTGCAACTGGGAGTGAGCACCTCGGAGAGGACACCTGGCAGAGAGCACCTGGGAGTGAGCACCTGGGAGAGTGCACCTGGGAGCGGGCACCTGGGAGAGAGCACCTGGCAGAGAGCACCTGGGAGTGAGCACCTGGGAGAGTGCACCTGGGAGGGAACACCTGGGAGAGTGCACCTGGGAGAGTGCACCTGGGAGAGGGCACCTGGGAGAGGGCACCTGGGAGAGAGCAGCTGGGAGGGAACACCTGGGAGAGAGCACCTGGGAGTGAGCACCTGGGAGAGGGCACCTGGGAGGGAACACCTGGGAGAGAGAACCTGTGGGAAAGGGCACCTGGGAGAGGGCACCTGGGAGAGTGCACCTGGTAGTGAGCACCTGGGAGAGAGAACCTGGGAGAGAGCACTAGGGAGAGAGCACCAGGGAGAGAGCACCAGCGAGAGAGGTCCTGGGAGGGAGCTCCTGGGAGCGTGCACCTGGAATAGGGTACGTGGGAGAGATCACCTGGGAGAGGGCACCTGGGAGAGAGCACCTGGGAGAGAGCAACTAGGAGAGAGCACCTGAGAGAGAGCACCTGGGAGAGGGCACCTGGGAGAGAGCACCTGGGAGAGAGCACCTGGGGGAGTGCAACTGGGAGTGAGCACCTCGGAGAGGACACCTCGGAGAGTGCACCTGGGAGGGAACACCTGGGAGAGGACACCTGGGAGAGTGCACCTGGGAGGGAACACCTGGGAGAGAGCACCTGGGAGTGAGCACCTGGGAGAGTGCAACTGGGAGAGAGCACCTGGGAGAGGGCACCTGGGAGAGGGCACCTGGGAGAGAGCACCTGGGAGAGGGCACCTGAGAGAGAGCACCTGAGAGAGAGCACCTGGGAGAGAGCACCTGGGAGAGAGCACCTGGGAGAGGGCACCTGGGAGAGAGCACCTGGGAGAGGGCACCTGGGAGAGGGCACCTGGGAGAGAGCACCTGGGAGAGGGCACCTGGGAGAGAGCACCTGGGAGAGGGCACCTGGGAGAGAGCACCTGGGAGAGAGCACATGGGAGAGATCACCTGGGAGAGAGCACCTGGGAGAGGGCACCTGGGAGAGGGCACCTGGGAGCGCGGATTTGGGAAAGAGCATCTGGGAGAGAGCATCTGAGAGAGAGCACCTGGGAGAGAGCACCTGGGAGAGAGCACCTGGGAGAGAGCACCTGGGAGAGAGCACCTGGGAGTGAGCTCCTGGGAGAGAGCACCTGGGAGAGAGCACCTGGGAGAGAGCACCTGGGAGAGATCATCTGGGAGAGATCACCTGGGAGAGATCACCTGGGAGAGAGCACCTGGGAGAGAGCACCTGGGAGAGAGCACCTGGGAGAGAGCACCTGGGAGAGAGCACCTGGGAGAGATCACCTGGGAGAGAGCACCTGGGAGAGAGCACCTGGGAGAGAGGACCTGGGAGAGAGCACCTGGGAGAGAGGACCTGGGAGAGAGCACCTGGGAGAGAGCACCTGGGAGAGATCATCTGGGAGAGAGCACCTGGGAGAGAGCACCTGGGAGAGAACAACTGGGAAATAGCACCTGGTAGAGGGCAGCTGAGAAATAGCACCTGGGACAGAGTAGCTAGGAGAGCACACCGGGGAGGGAACAAATGGGAGAGAGCACCTGAGAGAGAGCACCAGGGAGACAGCACCTGAGAGTCAGCACCTGAGAGAGAGCAGCTGGGAGAGAGCACCTGAGTGAGTTTACCTGGGGGAGTGCACCTGGGAGAGAGCACCTGAGAGAGTTTACCTGGGGGAGTGCACCTGGGAGAGAGCACCTGAGTGAGTTTACCTGGGGGAGTGCACCTGGGAGAGAGCACCTGAGAGAGTTTACCTGGGGGAGTGCACCTGGGAGAGAGCACCTGAGAGAGTTTACCTGGGGAAGTGCACCTGGGAGAGAGCACCTGGGAGAGAGCACCTGGGAGAGAGCACCTGGGAGAGAGCACCTGGAAGTGAGCACCTGGGAGAGAGCACCTGGGAGAGGGCACCTGGGAGAGACCACCTGAGAGAGAGCACCTGGGATAGAGAAACAGGGAGAGCGCATCTGAGGGAGAGCACCTGAGAGAGAGCACCTGGGAGAGAGGACCTGGCAGAGCGCACCTGGGAGAGAGCACCTGAGAGAGAGCACCCGGGAGAGTGCACCTGAGAGAGAGCACCTGGGAGAGAGCACCTCAGAGAAGATGCCTGTGAGAGAGTGCACCTGGGTGAGTGCACCTGGGGGAGGGGACCTGGGTGATGGCACCTGGGAGAGAGCAACTGGGAGAGAGCATTTGAGAGAGAGCACCTGAGAGCGCGCAACTTGGAGCGTGCAACTGGGAGTGTGCAACTGGGAGAGGAATACCTGGGAGAGTGCACCCGGGAAGAGAGCACCAGGGAAGTGCACCTGGGAGAAGATACCTGTGAGAGAGCACCTGGGAGAGTGCACATGGGAGAGTGCATCTGGGAAAGACTATCTGGGAGAGAGCACCTGTGAGAGAGCACCTGGGAGAGTGCACCTGTGAGAGTGCACCTGGGAGAGTGCATCTGGGAAAGAGAATCTGGGAAAGAGCACCTCGGAGAGAGCACCTGGGAGAGAGCTCCTGACTGAGTGCACCTGGGAGAGAGCACCTGGGAGAGGGCACCTGAGAGAGTTCACCTGAGAGAGTGCACCTGGGGGAGTGCACCTGGGGGAGTGCACCTGGGAGAGAGCAACTGGGAGAGAGCAACTGGGAGAGGGCACCTGGGATAGAGCAACTGGGAGAGAGCACCTGGGAAAGAGCACCTGGGAGCGCGCATTTGGGAAAGAGCATCTGGGAAAGAGCATCTGGGAGAGAGCAACTGGGAGAGAGCACCTGGGAGAGAGCACCTGGGAGAGAGGACCTGGGAGAGAGGACCTGGGAGAGCGCACCTGGGAGAGTGGACCTGGGAGAGAGCACCTGGGAGAGAGCACCTGGGAGAGAGCACCTGGGAGAGAGCACATGGGAGAGATCACCTGGGAGAGAGCACCAGGGAGAGAACAACTGGGAAATAGCACCTGGAAGAGGGCAGCTGAGAAATAGCACCTGGGACAGAGTAGCTAGGAGAGCGCACCGGGGAGGGAACAAATGGGAGAGAGCACCTGGGAGAGGGCACCTGGGAGAGCGCACCTGAGAGAGAGAACCTGAGAGAGCGCACCTGAGAGAGGACACCTGGTAGAGAACACCTGATACAGTGCACCTGGGTGAGAGCGACTGGGAGAGAGCACCCTGGAGAGAGCACCTGGGAGGGTGCACCTGGGAGAGAGAACCTGGGAGAGAGAAACTGGGAGAGAGAACGTGGGAGAGAGCACCTGGGAAAGAGCACCTGGGAAAGAGCACCTGGGAAAGAGCACCTGGCAGAGGGCTCCTGGGAGAGTGCACCTGGGAGAGGGCACCTGGGAGAGAGCACCTGAGAGAGAGCACCTGGGAGAGAGCACCTGGGAGAGTGCACCTGGGAGAGAGCACCTGGGAGAGAGCACCTGGGAGAGAGCACCTGGGAGAGAGCACCTGGGAGAGAGCACCTGAGAGAGTGCACCTGGGAGAGTGCACCTGGGAGAGGGCACCTGAGAGAGGGCACCTGGGAGAGAGCACCTGGGAGAGAGCACCTGATACAGTGCACCTGGGTGAGAGCACCTGGGAGAGAGCACCTGGGAGATAGCACCTGGGAGAGACCAGCTGGGAGAGTGCGCCTGGGAGAGGGCACCTGAGTGAGCGCACCTGGGAGAGAGCACATGGGAGAGGGCACCTGAGAGAGAGCACCTGAGAGAGTTCACCTGGGGGAGTGCACCTGGGGGAGAGCACCTGGGAGGGAGCATCTGAGAGAGAGCACCTGGGAGAGAGCAACTGGGAGAGGGCACCTCGGAGAGGACACCTGGGAGAGATCACCTGGGAGAGGGCACCTGGGAGAGATCACCTGGGAGAGGGCACCTGGGAGAGGGCACCTCGGAGAGGACACCTGGGATAGAGCACCTGAGAGAGTGCACCTGGGAGAGTGCAACTGGGAGTGAGCACCTCGGAGAGGACACCTGGCAGAGAGCACCTGGGAGTGAGCACCTGGGAGAGTGCACCTGGGAGCGGGCACCTGGGAGAGAGCACCTGGCAGAGAGCACCTGGGAGTGAGCACCTGGGAGAGAGCACCTGGGAGAGGGCACCTGGGAGGGAACACCTGGGAGAGTGCACCTGGGAGAGGGCACCTGGGAGAGGGCACCTGGGAGAGAGCAGCTGGGAGGGAACACCTGGGAGAGAGCACCTGGGAGTGAGCACCTGGGAGAGGGCACCTGGGAGGGAACACCTGGGAGAAAGCACCTGGGAGAGATCACCTGGGAGAGAGAACCTGGGAGAGGGCACCTGGTAGTGAGCACCTGGGAGAGAGAACCTGGGAGAGAGCACTACGGAGAGAGCACCAGGGAGAGAGCACCAGCGAGAGAGGTCCTGGGAGGGAGCTCCTGGGAGCGTGCACCTGGAATAGGGTACGTGGGAGAGATCACCTGGGAGAGATCACCTGGGAGAGGGCACCTGGGAGAGAGCACCTGGGAGAGAGCACCTGAGAGAGAGCACCTGGGAGAGGGCACCTGGGAGAGAGCACCTGGGAGAGAGCACCTGGGGGAGTGCAACTGGGAGTGAGCACCTCGGAGAGGACACCTCGGAGAGTGCACCTGGGAGGGAACACCTGGGAGAGGACACCTGGGAGAGTGCACCTGGGAGGGAACACCTGGGAGAGAGCACCTGGGAGTGAGCACCTGGGAGAGTGCAACTGGGAGAGAGCACCTGGGAGAGGGCACCTGGGAGAGGGCACCTGGGAGAGAGCACCTGGGAGAGGGCACCTGAGAGAGAGCACCTGAGAGAGAGCACCTGGGAGAGAGCACCTGGGAGAGAGCACCTGGGAGAGGGCACCTGGGAGAGAGCACCTGGGAGAGGGCACCTGGGAGAGGGCACCTGGGAGAGAGCACCTGGGAGAGGGCACCTGGGAGAGAGCACCTGGGAGAGAGCACCTGGGAGAGAGCACCTGGGAGAGGGCACCTGGGAGAGAGCACCTGGGAGAGGGCACCTGGGAGAGGGCACCTGGGAGCGCGGATTTGGGAAAGAGCATCTGGGAGAGAGCATCTGAGAGAGAGCACCTGGGAGAGAGCACCTGGGAGAGAGCACCTGGGAGAGAGCACCTGGGAGAGAGCACCTGGGAGTGAGCTCCTGGGAGAGAGCACCTGGGAGAGAGCACCTGGGAGAGATCACCTGGGAGAGATCACCTGGGAGAGAGCACCTGGGAGAGAGCACCTGGGAGAGAGCACCTGGGAGAGAGGACCTGGGAGAGATCACCTGGGAGAGATCACCTGGGAGAGAGCACCTGGGAGAGAGCACCTGGGAGAGAGCACTTGGGAGAGAGGACCTGGGAGAGAGCACCTGGGAGAGAGCACCTGGGAGAGAGCACCTGGGAGAGAGCACCTGGGAGAGATCATCTGGGAGAGAACAACTGGGAAATAGCACCTGGTAGAGGGCAGCTGAGAAATAGCACCTGGGACAGAGTAGCTAGGAGAGCTCACCGGGGAGGGAACAAATGGGAGAGAGCACCTGAGAGAGAGCACCAGGGAGACAGCACCTGAGAGTCAGCACCTGAGAGAGAGCAGCTGGGAGAGAGCACCTGAGTGAGTTTACCTGGGGGAGTGCACCTGGGAGAGAGCACCTGAGAGAGTTTACCTGGGGGAGTGCACCTGGGAGAGAGCACCTGAGTGAGTTTACCTGGGGGAGTGCACCTGGGAGAGAGCACCTGAGAGAGTTTACCTGGGGGAGTGCACCTGGGAGAGAGCACCTGAGAGAGTTTACCTGGGGAAGTGCACCTGGGAGAGAGCACCTGGGAGAGAGCACCTGGGAGAGAGCACCTGGAAGTGAGCACCTGGGAGAGAGCACCTGGGAGAGGGCACCTGGGAGAGACCACCTGAGAGAGAGCACCTGGGATAGAGAAACAGGGAGAGCGCATCTGAGGGAGAGCACCTGAGAGAGAGCACCTGGGAGAGAGCACCTGGGAGAGAGGACCTGGCAGAGCGCACCTGGGAGAGAGCACCTGAGAGAGAGCACCTGGGAGAGTGCACCTGAGAGAGAGCACCTGGGAGAGAGCACCTCAGAGAAGATGCCTGTGAGAGAGTGCACCTGGGTGAGTGCACCTGGGGGAGGGGACCTGGGTGATGGCACCTGGGAGAGAGCAACTGGGAGAGAGCATTTGAGAGAGAGCACCTGAGAGCGCGCAACTTGGAGCGTGCAACTGGGAGTGTGCAACTGGGAGAGGAATACCTGGGAGAGTGCACCCGGGAAGAGAGCACCAGGGAAGTGCACCTGGGAGAAGATACCTGTGAGAGAGCACCTGGGAGAGTGCACATGGGAGAGTGCATCTGGGAAAGACTATCTGGGAGAGAGCACCTGTGAGAGAGCACCTGGGAGAGTGCACCTGTGAGAGTGCACCTGGGAGAGTGCATCTGGGAAAGAGAATCTGGGAAAGAGCACCTCGGAGAGAGCACCTGGGAGAGAGCTCCTGACTGAGTGCACCTGGGAGAGTGCATCTGGGAAAGAGAATCTGGGAAAGAGCACCTCGGAGAGAGCACCTGGGAGAGAGCTCCTGACTGAGTGCACCTGGGAGAGAGCACCTGGGAGAGGGCACCTGAGAGAGTTCACCTGAGAGAGTGCACCTGGGGGAGTGCACCTGGGGGAGTGCACCTGGGAGAGAGCAACTGGGAGAGAGCAACTGGGAGAGGGCACCTGGGATAGAGCAACTGGGAGAGAGCACCTGGGAAAGAGCACCTGGGAGCGCGCATTTGGGAAAGAGCATCTGGGAAAGAGCATCTGGGAGAGAGCAACTGGGAGAGAGCACCTGGGAGAGAGCAGCTGGGAGAGAGGACCTGGGAGAGAGGACCTGGGAGAGAGCACCTGGGAGAGAGCACCTGGGAGAGAGCACCTGGGAGAGAACAACTGGGAAATACCACCTGGAAGAGGGCAGCTGAGAAATAGCACGTGGGACAGAGTAGCTAGGAGAGCGCACCGGGGAGGGAACAAATGGGAGAGGGCACCTGGGAGAGCGCACCTGAGAGAGAGAACCTGAGAGAGCGCACCTGAGAGAGGATACCTGGTAGAGAACACCTGATACAGTGCACCTGGGTGAGAGCGACTGGGAGAGAGCACCCTGGAGAGAGCACCTGGGAGGGTGCACCTGGGAGAGAGAACCTGGGAGAGAGAAACTGGGAGAGAGAACGTGGGAGAGAGCACCTGGGAAAGAGCACCTGGGAAAGAGCACCTGGGAAAGAGCACCTGGCAGAGGGCTCCTGGGAGAGTGCACCTGGGAGAGGGCACCTGGGAGAGAGCACCTGAGAGAGAGCACCTGGGAGAGAGCACCTGAGAGAGAGCACCTGGGAGAGAGCACCTGGGAGAGTGCACCTGGGAGAGAGCACCTGGGAGAGAGCACCTGGGAGAGAGCACCTGGGAGAGAGCACCTGGGAGAGAGCACCTGGGAGAGAGCACCTGAGAGAGAGCACCTGAGAGAGAGCACCTGAGAGAGTGCACCTGGGAGAGTGCACCTGGGAGAGGGCACCTGAGAGAGAGCACCTGAGAGACAGCAGCTGGGAGAGAGAACCTGGGAGAGTGTGCCTGGGAGAGAGGACCTGGGAGAGAGCACCTGGGAGAGAGCAACTGGGAGATAGCACCTGGGAGAGACCAGCTGGGAGAGTGCGCCTGGGAGAGGGCACCTGAGTGAGCGCACCTGGGAGAGAGCACATGGGAGAGGGCACCTGAGAGAGAGCACCTGAGAGAGTTCACCTGGGGGAGTGCACCTGGGGGAGAGCACCTGGGAGGGAGCATCTGAGAGAGAGCACCTGGGAGAGAGCAACTGGGAGCGCGCATTTGGGAGAGAGCATCTGGGAAAGAGCATCTGGAAGAGAGCATCTGGGAGAGAGCACCTGGGAGAGAGCACCTGGGAGAGCGCACCTGGGAGAGCGCACCTGGGAGAGAGCACCTGGGAGAGAGCACCTGGGAGAGGGCACCTGGGAGATAGCACCTGGGAGAGAGCACCTGGGAGAGCGCACCTGGGAGAGGGCACCTGAGAGACAGCACCTGGGAGAGAGCACCTGGGAGAGGGCACCTGGGAGAGGGCACCTGGGAGAGAGCACCTGGGAGAGGGCACCTGGGAGAGAGCACCTGGGAGAGCGCACCTGGGAGAGAGCACCTGGGAGAGAGGACCTGGGAGAGAGCACCTGGGAGAGAGGACCTGGGAGAGAGGACCTGGGAGAGAGGACCTGGGAGAGAGCACCTGGGAGAGAGCACCTGGGAGAGAGCACTTGGGAGAGTGCACCTGGGAGAGTGCACCTGGGAGAGTGCACCTGGGAGAGAGCACCTGGGAGCGCGCATCTGGGAGAAGGCACCTGAGAGAGAGCACCTGGGAGAGAGCACCTGGGAGAGAGGACCTGGGAGAGAGGACCTGGGAGAGAGGACCTGGGAGAGAGGACCTGGGAGAGAGCACCTGGGAGAGAGCACCTGGGAGAGCGCACTTGGGAGAGATCACCTGGGAGAGAGCACCTGGGAGAGATCACCTGGGAGAGTGCACCTGGGAGACGGCACCTGGGAGAGATCACCTGGGAGAGTGCACCTGGGAGAGATCACCTGGGAGAGAGCACCTGGGAGAGAGCACCTGGGAGAGTGCACCTGGGAGAGATCACCTGGGAGAGTGCACCTGGGAGAGATCACCTGGGAGAGTGCACCTGGGAGGGAACACCTGGGAGAGAGCACCTGGGAGAGAGCACCTGGGAGAGTGCACCTGGGAGAGATCACCTGGGAGAGTGCACCTGGGAGGGAACACCTGGGAGAGAGCACCTGGGAGAGAGCACCTGGGAGAGAGCACCTGGGAGAGAGCACCTGGGAGAGAGCACCTGGGAGGGAACACCTGGGAGAGATCATCTGGGAGAGAGCACATGGGAGAGATCACCTGGGAGAGAACTGGGAAATAGCACCTGGTAGAGGGCAGCTGAGAAATAGCACCTGGGACAGAGTAGCTAGGAGAGCTCACCGGGGAGGGAACAAATGGGAGAGAGCACCTGAGAGAGTGCACCTGGGAGAGAGCACCTCAGAGAAGATGCCTGTGAGAGAGTGCACCTGGGTGAGTGCACCTGGGGGAGGGGACCTGGGTGATGGCACCTGGGAGAGAGCAACTGGGAGAGAGCATTTGAGAGAGAGCACCTGAGAGCGCGCAACTTGGAGCGTGCAACTGGGAGTGTGCAACTGGGAGAGGAATACCTGGGAGAGTGCACCCGGGAAGAGAGCACCAGGGAAGTGCACCTGGGAGAAGATACCTGTGAGAGAGCACCTGGGAGAGTGCACATGGGAGAGTGCATCTGGGAAAGACTATCTGGGAGAGAGCACCTGTGAGAGAGCACCTGGGAGAGTGCACCTGTGAGAGTGCACCTGGGAGAGTGCATCTGGGAAAGAGAATCTGGGAAAGAGCACCTCGGAGAGAGCACCTGGGAGAGAGCTCCTGACTGAGTGCACCTGGGAGAGAGCACCTGGGAGAGGGCACCTGAGAGAGTTCACCTGAGAGAGTGCACCTGGGGGAGTGCACCTGGGGGAGTGCACCTGGGAGGGAGCAACTGGGAGAGAGCACCTGGGAGAGGGCACCTGAGAGAGTTCACCTGAGAGAGTGCACCTGGGGGAGAGCACCTGGGGGAGTGCACCTGGGAGAGAGCAACTGGGAGAGAGCAACTGGGAGAGGGCACCTGGGATAGAGCAACTGGGAGAGAGCACCTGGGAAAGAGCACCTGGGAGCGCGCATTTGGGAAAGAGCATCTGGGAAAGAGCATCTGGGAGAGAGCAACTGGGAGAGAGCACCTGGGAGAGAGCACCTGGGAGAGAGGACCTGGGAGAGAGGACCTGGGAGAGAGCACCTGGGAGAGAGCACCTGGGAGAGAGCACCTGGGAGAGAACAACTGGGAAATAGCACCTGGAAGAGGGCAGCTGAGAAATAGCACGTGGGACAGAGTAGCTAGGAGAGCGCACCGGGGAGGGAACAAATGGGAGAGAGCACCTGGGAGAGGGCACCTGGGAGAGCGCACCTGAGAGAGAGAACCTGAGAGAGCGCACCTGAGAGAGGATACCTGGTAGAGAACACCTGATACAGTGCACCTGGGTGAGAGCGACTGGGAGAGAGCACCCTGGAGAGAGCACCTGGGAGGGTGCACCTGGGAGAGAGAACCTGGGAGAGAGAAACTGGGAGAGAGAACGTGGGAGAGAGCACCTGGGAAAGAGCACCTGGGAAAGAGCACCTGGCAGAGGGCTCCTGGGAGAGTGCACCTGGGAGAGGGCACCTGGGAGAGAGCACCTGAGAGAGAGCACCTGGGAGAGAGCACCTGAGAGAGAGCACCTGGGAGAGAGCACCTGGGAGAGAGCACCTGAGAGAGAGCACCTGGGAGAGAGCACCTGAGAGAGAGCACCTGGGAGAGAGCACCTGGGAGAGTGCACCTGGGAGAGAGCACCTGGGAGAGAGCACCTGGGAGAGAGCACCTGGGAGAGAGCACCTGGGAGAGAGCACCTGGGAGAGAGCACCTGAGAGAGAGCACCTGAGAGAGAGCACCTGAGAGAGTGCACCTGGGAGAGTGCACCTGGGAGAGGGCACCTGAGAGAGAGCACCTGAGAGACAGCAGCTGGGAGAGAGAACCTGGGAGAGTGTGCCTGGGAGAGAGGACCTGGGAGAGAGCACCTGGGAGAGAGCAACTGGGAGATAGCACCTGGGAGAGACCAGCTGGGAGAGTGCGCCTGGGAGAGGGCACCTGAGTGAGCGCACCTGGGAGAGAGCACATGGGAGAGGGCACCTGAGAGAGAGCACCTGAGAGAGTTCACCTGGGGGAGTGCACCTGGGGGAGAGCACCTGGGAGGGAGCATCTGAGAGAGAGCACCTGGGAGAGAGCAACTGGGAGCGCGCATTTGGGAGAGAGCATCTGGGAAAGAGCATCTGGAAGAGAGCATCTGGGAGAGAGCACCTGGGAGAGAGCACCTGGGAGAGCGCACCTGGGAGAGCGCACCTGGGAGAGCGCACCTGGGAGAGAGCACCTGGGAGAGAGCACCTGGGAGAGGGCACCTGGGAGATAGCACCTGGGAGAGAGCACCTGGGAGAGCGCACCTGGGAGAGGGCACCTGAGAGACAGCACCTGGGAGAGAGCACCTGGGAGAGGGCACCTGGGAGAGGGCACCTGGGAGAGAGCACCTGGGAGAGGGCACCTGGGAGAGAGCACGTGGGAGAGCGCACCTGGGAGAGAGCACCTGGGAGAGAGGACCTGGGAGAGAGCACCTGGGAGAGAGGACCTGGGAGAGAGGACCTGGGAGAGAGGACCTGGGAGAGAGCACCTGGGAGAGAGCACCTGGGAGAGAGCACCTGGGAGAGAGCACTTGGGAGAGTGCACCTGGGAGAGTGCACCTGGGAGAGTGCACCTGGGAGAGAGCACCTGGGAGCGCGCATCTGGGAGAAGGCACCTGAGAGAGAGCACCTGGGAGAGAGCACCTGGGAGAGAGCACCTGGGAGAGAGGACCTGGGAGAGAGGACCTGGGAGAGAGGACCTGGGAGAGAGGACCTGGGAGAGAGCACCTGGGAGAGAGCACCTGGGAGAGCGCACTTGGGAGAGATCACCTGGGAGAGAGCACCTGGGAGAGATCACCTGGGAGAGTGCACCTGGGAGACGGCACCTGGGAGAGATCACCTGGGAGAGTGCACCTGGGAGAGATCACCTGGGAGAGAGCACCTGGGAGAGAGCACCTGGGAGAGTGCACCTGGGAGAGATCACCTGGGAGAGTGCACCTGGGAGAGATCACCTGGGAGAGTGCACCTGGGAGGGAACACCTGGGAGAGAGCACCTGGGAGAGAGCACCTGGGAGAGTGCACCTGGGAGAGATCACCTGGGAGAGTGCACCTGGGAGGGAACACCTGGGAGAGAGCACCTGGGAGAGAGCACCTGGGAGAGAGCACCTGGGAGGGAACACCTGGGAGAGATCATCTGGGAGAGATCATCTGGGAGAGAGCACATGGGAGAGATCACCTGGGAGAGAACTGGGAAATAGCACCTGGTAGAGGGCAGCTGAGAAATAGCACCTGGGACAGAGTAGCTAGGAGAGCTCATCGGGGAGGGAACAAATGGGAGAGAGCACCTGAGAGAGTGCACCTGGGAGAGCGCACCTGAGAGAGAGCACCAGGGAGAGAGCACCTGAGAGAGAGCACCTGGGAGAGAGGACCTGGGAGAGAGGACCTGGGAGAGGGCACCTGGGAGAGGGCACCTGGGAGAGAGAACCTGGGAGAGAGAACCTGGGAGAGCGCACCTGGGACAGAGCACTTGGGAGAGAGCACCTGGGAGAGAGCACCTGGGATAGGGCACCTGGGAGAGGGCACCTGGGAGAGAGCGCCTGGGATAGGGCACCTGGGAGAGGGCACCTGGGAGAGAGCACCTGGGAGAGAGCACCTGGGATAGGGCACCTGGGAGAGGGCACCTGGGAGAGGGCGCCTGGGATAGGGCACCTGGGAGAGGGCACCTGGGAGAGAGCACCTGGGAGAGAGCACCTGGGATAGGGCACCTGGGAGAGGGCACCTGGGAGAGAGCGCCTGGGATAGGGCACCTGAGAGAGAGCACCTGGGAGAGAGCACCTGGGAGAGAGCACCTGGGAGAGAGCACCTGGGAGGGAGCACCTCAGAGAAGATGCCTGTGAGAGAGCACCTGGAAGTGAGCACCTGGGACAGAGCACTTGGGAGAGAGCACCTGGGATAGGGCACCTGGGAGAGGGCACCTGGGAGAGAGCACCTGGGAGAGAGCACCTGGGAGAGAGCACCCGGGGGAGAGCACCTGGGATAGGGCACCTGGGAGAGGGCACCTGGGAGAGAGCACTTGGGAGAGAGCACCTGGGAGAGAGCACCTGGGAGAGAGGACCTGGGCGAGAGCACCTGGGAGAGAGCACCTGCGAGAGAGCCCCTGGGAGAGAGCACCTGGGAGAGCGCACCTGAGAGAGTGCACCTGGGAGAGCACAACTGGGAGAGCGCACCTGGGAGAGAGCACCTGGGAGAGCGCACCTGGGAGAGAGCACCTGGGAGAGGGCACCTGGGAGAGAGCACCTGGGAGAGGGCACCTGGGAGAGGGCACCTGGGAGAGAGCACCTGGAAGAGGGCACCTGGGAGAGAGCACCTGGGAGAGGGCACCTGGGAGAGGGCACCTGGAAGTGAGCACCTGGGAGAGAGCACCTGGGAGAGAGCACCTGGGAGAGAGCACCTGGAAGTGAGCACCTGGGAGAGGGCACCTGGGAGAGCGCACCTGGGAGCGCGCTTCTGGGAGAGAGCACCTGGGATAGAGAAACAGGGAGCGCGCATCTGAGAGAGCGCACCTGGGAGAGTGCACCTGTGAGAGAGCAACTGGGAGAGCGCACTTGGGAGAGAGCACCTGTGAGAGAGCACCTGTGAGAGAGCACCTGGGAAAGAGCATCTGGGAAAGAGAATCTGGGAAAGAGCACCTCGGAGAGAGCATCTGGGAGAGAGCACCTGGGAGAGAGCACCTGGGAGAGGGCACCTGGGAGAGAGCACCTGCGAGAGCGCACCTGGGAGAGAGCACCTGGGAGAGAGGACCTGGGAGAGAGCACCTGGGAGAGAGGACCTGGGAGAGAGGACCTGGGAGAGAGGACCTGGGAGAGAGCACCTGGGAGAGAGCACCTGGGAGAGAGCACCTGGGAGAGAGCACTTGGGAGAGTGCACCTGGGAGAGTGCACCTGGGAGAGTGCACCTGGGAGAGAGCACCTGGGAGCGCGCATCTGGGAGAAGGCACCTGAGAGAGAGCACCTGGGAGAGAGCACCTGGGAGAGAGCACCTGGGAGAGAGGACCTGGGAGAGAGCACCTGGGAGAGCGCACCTGGGAGAGAGGACCTGGGAGAGAGGACCTGGGAGAGAGCACCTGGGAGAGAGCACCTGGGAGAGCGCACTTGGGAGAGATCACCTGGGAGAGAGCACCTGGGAGAGATCACCTGGGAGAGTGCACCTGGGAGACGGCACCTGGGAGAGATCACCTGGGAGAGTGCACCTGGGAGAGATCACCTGGGAGAGAGCACCTGGGAGAGAGCACCTGGGAGAGTGCACCTGGGAGAGATCACCTGGGAGAGTGCACCTGGGAGAGATCACCTGGGAGAGTGCACCTGGGAGGGAACACCTGGGAGAGAGCACCTGGGAGAGAGCACCTGGGAGAGTGCACCTGGGAGAGATCACCTGGGAGAGTGCACCTGGGAGGGAACACCTGGGAGAGAGCACCTGGGAGAGAGCACCTGGGAGAGAGCACCTGGGAGAGAGCACCTGGGAGGGAACACCTGGGAGAGATCATCTGGGAGAGATCATCTGGGAGAGAGCACATGGGAGAGATCACCTGGGAGAGAACTGGGAAATAGCACCTGGTAGAGGGCAGCTGAGAAATAGCACCTGGGACAGAGTAGCTAGGAGAGCTCACCGGGGAGGGAACAAATGGGAGAGAGCACCTGAGAGAGTGCACCTGGGAGAGCGCACCTGAGAGAGAGCACCAGGGAGAGAGCACCTGAGAGAGAGCACCTGGGAGAGAGGACCTGGGAGAGAGCACCTGGGAGAGGGCACCTGGGAGAGGGCACCTGGGAGAGAGAACCTGGGAGAGCGCACCTGGGACAGAGCACTTGGGAGAGAGCACCTGGGAGAGAGCACCTGGGATAGGGCACCTGGGAGAGGGCACCTGGGAGAGAGCGCCTGGGATAGGGCACCTGGGAGAGGGCACCTGGGAGAGAGCACCTGGGAGAGAGCACCTGGGATAGGGCACCTGGGAGAGGGCACCTGGGAGAGAGCGCCTGGGATAGGGCACCTGAGAGAGAGCACCTGGGAGAGAGCACCTGGGATAGGGCACCTGGGAGAGGGCACCTGGGAGAGAGCACCTGGGAGAGAGCACCTGGGATAGGGCACCTGGGAGAGAGCACCTGGGAGAGAGCGCCTGGGATAGGGCACCTGAGAGAGGGCACCTGGGAGAGAGCACCTGGGAGAGAGCACCTGGGAGAGAGCACCTGGGAGAGAGCACCTGGGATAGGGCACCTGGGAGAGGGCACCTGGGAGAGAGCACTTGGGAGAGAGCACCTGGGAGAGAGCACCTGGGAGAGAGGACCTGGGCGAGAGCACCTGGGAGAGAGCACCTGCGAGAGAGCACCTGGGAGAGAGCACCTGGGAGAGAGCACCTGGGAGAGAGCACTTGGGAGAGTGCACCTGGGAGAGTGCACCTGGGAGAGTGCACCTGGGAGAGAGCACCTGGGAGAGAGCAACTGGGAGAAGGCACCTGAGAGAGAGCACTTGGGAGAGAGCACCTGGGATAGGGCACCTGGGAGAGGGCACCTGGGAGAGAGCACCTGGGAGAGAGCACCTGGGAGAGAGCACCTGGGAGAGAGCACCTGGGATAGGGCACCTGGGAGAGGGCACCTGGGAGAGAGCACTTGGGAGAGAGCACCTGGGAGAGAGCACCTGGGAGAGAGGACCTGGGCGAGAGCACCTGGGAGAGAGCACCTGCGAGAGAGCCCCTGGGAGAGAGCACCTGGGAGAGCGCACCTGAGAGAGTGCACCTGGGAGAGCACAACTGGGAGAGCGCACCTGGGAGAGAGCACCTGGGAGAGCGCACCTGGGAGAGAGCACCTGGGAGAGGGCACCTGGGAGAGAGCACCTGGGAGAGGGCACCTGGGAGAGGGCACCTGGGAGAGAGCACCTGGAAGAGGGCACCTGGGAGAGAGCACCTGGGAGAGGGCACCTGGGAGAGGGCACCTGGAAGTGAGCACCTGGGAGAGAGCACCTGGGAGAGAGCACCTGGAAGTGAGCACCTGGGAGAGGGCACCTGGGAGAGCGCACCTGGGAGCGCGCTTCTGGGAGAGAGCACCTGGGATAGAGAAACAGGGAGCGCGCATCTGAGAGAGCGCACCTGGGAGAGAGCACCTGTGAGAGAGCACCTGTGAGAGAGCACCTGGGAGAGTGCACCTGTGAGAGTGCATCTGGGAAAGAGCATCTGGGAAAGAGAATCTGGGAAAGAGCACCTCGGAGAGAGCATCTGGGAGAGAGCACCTGGGAGAGAGCACCTGGGAGAGAGCATCTGAGAGAGTGCACCTGAGAGAGAGCACCTGGGAGAGAGCACCTGGGAGAGAGCACCTGGGAGAGAGCATCTGAGAGAGTGCACCTGAGAGAGAGCACCTGGGAGAGAGCAACTGGGAGAGAGCATTTGAGAGAGTGCACCTGGGAGAGAGCACCTGGGAGAGAGCAACTGGGAGAGAGCATTTGAGAGAGAGCACCTGAGAGCACGCAACTTGGAGCGTGCAACTGGGAGAGTGCACCTGTGAGAGTGCATCTGGGAAAGAGCATCTGGGAAAGAGAATCTGGGAAAGAGCACCTGGGAGAGCGCACCTGGGAGAGAGCTCCTGACTGAGTGCACCTGGGAGAGAGCACCTGGGAGAGTTCACCTGAGAGAGTGCACTTGGGGGAGTGCACCTGGGAGAGAGCAACTGGGAGAGAGCACCTGGGAGAGATCACCTGGGAGACGGCACCTGGGAGAGAGCACCTGGGAGAGAGCACCTGGGAGGGAACACCTGGGAGAGAGCACCTGGGAGAGATCATCTGGGAGAGATCATCTGGGAGAGAGCACATGGGAGAGATCACCTGGGAGAGAGCACCTGGGAGAGAACAACTGGGAAATAGCACCTGGAAGAGGGCAGCTGAGAAATAGCACCTGGGACAGAGTAGCTAGGAGAGCTCACCGGGGAGGGAACAAATGGGAGAGAGCACCTGAGAGAGTGCACCTGGGAGAGCGCACCTGAAAGAGAGCACCAGGGAGAGAGCACCTGAGAGAGTGCACCTGGGAGAGCCCACCTGAGAGAGAGAACCTGAGAGAGAGCACCTGGGAGAGAGCACCTGGGAGAGAACACCTGATACAGTGCACCTGGGTGAGAGCGACTGGGAGAGAGCACCTCGGAGAGAGCACCTGGGAGGGTGCACCTGGGAGAGAGAACCTGGGAGAGAGAACCTGGGAGAGAGAACCTGGGAGAGAGCACCTGGGAAAGAGCACCTGGGAAAGAGCACCTGGCAGAGGGCTCCTGGGAGAGTGCACCTGGGAGAGAGCACCTGGGAGAGAGCACTTGGGAGAGGGCACCTGGGAGAGACCACCTGAGAGAGATCACCTGGGAGAGACCACCTGGGAGAGAGCAGCTGGGAGAGAGCACCTGGGAGAGAGCACCTGAGAGAGAGCACCTGGGAGAGCGCACCTGGGAGAGCGCACCTGGGAGAGCGCACCTGGGAGAGAGCACCTGAGAGAGAGCACCTGGGAGAGAGCACCTGGGAGAGAGCACCTGGGAGAGAGCACCTGGGAGAGCGCACCTGGGAGAGCGCACCTGGGAGAGCGCAACTTGGAGCGTGCAACTGGGAGTGTGCAACTGGGAGAGGACACCTGGGAGAGTGCACCCGGGAAGAGAGCACCAGGGAAGTGCACCTGGGAGAAGATACCTGTGAGAGAGCACCTGGGAGAGAGCACCTGGGAAAGAGAATCTGGGAAAGAGCACCTGTGAGAGTGCACCTGGGAGAGAGCACCTGGGAGAGTGCACCTGTGAGAGTGCACCTGGGAGAGTGCATCTGGGAAAGAGAATCTGGGAAAGAGCACCTCGGAGAGAGTACCTGGGAGAGAGCACCTGAGAGAGTTCACCTGAGAGAGTGCACCTGGGAAAGAGCATCTGGGAGAGAGCACCTGGGAAAGAGCATCTGGGAGAGAGCACCTGGGAAAGAGCACCTGGGAGAGAGCACCTGGGAGAGTTCACCTGGGAGAGAGCACCTGGGAGAGAGCACCTGGGAGAGGGCACCTGGGAGCACGCATCTGGGAGAGGGCACCTAGGATAGAGCAACTGGGAGAGAGCACCTGGGAGAGAGCACCTGGGAGCGCGGATTTGGGAAAGAGCATCTGGGAAAGAGCATCTGGGAGAGAGCATCTGAGAGAGTGCACCTGAGAGAGAGCACCTGGGAGAGTGCACCTGAGAGAGTGCACCTGGGAGAGAGCACCTGGGAGCGTGAAACTGGGAGCGTGCAACTGGGAGAGGACACCTGGGAAAGAGAATCTGGGAAAAAGCACCTCGAAGAGAGCACCTGGGAGAGTGCACCTGGGAGAGAGGACCTGGGAGTGACCACCCAGGAGAGTGCACCTGGGAGAGAGGATCTGGGAGTGACCACCCAGGAGAGTGCACCTGGGAGAGAGCACCTGGGAGAGAGCACCTGGGAGAGAGCACCTGGGAGAGAGCACCTGGGAGTGACCACCCAGGAGAGTGCACCTGGGAGAGAGCACCTGGGAGAGAGCAACTGGGAGAGAGGACCTGGGAGAGAGCACCTGGGAGCGCGCATTTGGGAAAGAGCATCTGGGAAAGAGCATCTGGGAGAGAGCATCTGGGAGAGAGGACCTGGGAGAGAGGAGATGGGAGAGCGCACCTGGGAGAGAGCACCTGGGAGAGTGCACCTGGGAGAGAGCATCTGGGAGAGAGCACCTGGGAGAGAGCACCTGGGAGAGCGCACCTGGGAGAGGGCACCTGGGAGAGAGCACCTGGGAGAGTGCACCTGGGAGAGCGCACCTGGGAGAGAGCACCTGGAGGAGCGCACCTGGGAGAGAGCACCTGGAAGAGGGCACCTGGGAGATAGCACCTGGGAGAGAGCACCTGGGAGAGTGCACCTGGGAGAGAGCATCTGGGAGAGAGCACCTGGGAGAGAGCACCTGGGAGAGAGCACCTGGGAAAGAGCACCTGGGAGAGTGCACCTGGGAGAGGGCACATGGGAGTGAGCACCTGGGAGTGAGCACCTGGGAGAGAGCACCTGGGAGCGCGCATTTGGGAAAGAGCATCTGGGAAAGAGCATCTGGGAGAGAGCATCTGGGAGAGTGCACCTGAGAGAGAGCACCTGGGAGAGGGCACCTGGGAGAGAGCACCTGGGAGAGTGCACCTGAGAGAGAGCATCTGGGAGAGGGCACCTGGGAGAGCGCACCTGGGAGAGGGCACCTGGGAGAGTTCACCTGGGGGAGTGCACCTGGGAGAGTGCACCTGGGAGAGAGCACCTGGGAGAGTTCACCTGGGAGAGGGCACCTGGGAGAGTTCACCTGGGAGAGGCCACCTGGGAGAGAGCACCTGGGAGAGAGCACCTGGGAGAGGGCACCTGGGAGCGCGCATCTGGGAGAGGGCACCTAGGATAGAGCAACTGGGAGAGAGCACCTGGGAGAGAGCACCTGGGAGCGCGGATTTGGGAAAGAGCATCTGGGAAAGAGCATCTGGGAGAGAGCATCTGAGAGAGTGCACCTGAGAGAGAGCACCTGGGAGAGAGCACCTGGGAGAGAGGACCTGGGAGAGTGCACCTGAGAGAGTGCACCTGGGAGAGAGCACCTGGGAGCGTGAAACTGGGAGCGTGCAACTGGGAGAGGACACCTGGGAAAGAGAATCTGGGAAAAAGCACCACGAAGAGAGCACCTGGGAGAGTGCACCTGGGAGAGAGGACCTGGGAGTGACCACCCAGGAGAGTGCACCTGGGAGAGAGGATCTGGGAGTGACCACCCAGGAGAGTGCACCTGGGAGAGAGCACCTGGGAGAGGGCACCTGAGAGAGAGCACCTGGGAGAGAGCAACTGGGAGAGAGGACCTGGGAGAGAGCACCTGGGAGCGCGCATTTGGGAAAGAGCATCTGGGAAAGAGCATCTGGGAGAGAGCATCTGGGAGAGTGCACCTGAGAGAGAGCACCTCGGAGAGAGCACCTGGGAGAGAGGACCTGGGAGAGAGCACCTGGGAGAGAGGACCTGGGAGAGAGGAGATGGGAGAGCGCACCTGGGAGAGAGCACCTGGGAGAGTGTACCTGGGAGAGGGCACCTGGGAGAGAGCACCTGGGAGAGAGCACCTGGGAGAGCGCACCTGGGAGAGAGCACCTGGGAGAGGGCACCTGGGAGAGGGCACCTGGGAGAGAGCACCTGGCAAGTGCACCTGGGAGAGCGCACCTGGGAGAGAGCACCTGGAAGAGCGCACCTGGGAGAGAGCACCTGGAAGAGGGCACCTGGGAGATAGCACCTGGGAGAGAGCACCTGGGAGAGGGCACCTGGGAGAGTGCACCTGGGAGAGAGCATCTGGGAGAGAGCACCTGGGAGAGAGCACCTGGGAGAGTGCACCTGGGAGAGAGCATCTGGGAGAGAGCACCTGGGAGAGAGCACCTGGGAGAGCGCACCTGGGAGAGAGCACCTGGGAGAGGGCACCTGGGAGAGGGCACCTGGGAGAGAGCACCTGGGAGAGTGCACCTGGGAGAGCGCACCTGGGAGAGAGCACCTGGAGGAGCGCACCTGGGAGAGAGCACCTGGAAGAGGGCACCTGGGAGATAGCACCTGGGAGAGAGCACCTGGGAGAGGGCACCTGGGAGAGTGCACCTGGGAGAGAGCATCTGGGAGAGAGCACCTGGGAGAGAGCACCTGGGAGAGGGCACCTGGGAGAGTGCACCTGGGAGAGGGCACATGGGAGTGAGCACCTGGGAGTGAGCACCTGGGAGAGAGCACCTGGGTTCGCGCATTTGGGAAAGAGCATCTGGGAAAGAGCATCTGGGAGAGAGCATCTGGGAGAGTGCACCTGAGAGAGAGCACCTGGGAGAG
This sequence comes from Squalus acanthias, assembly GCA_030390025.1. Taxonomy (NCBI): domain Eukaryota; kingdom Metazoa; phylum Chordata; class Chondrichthyes; order Squaliformes; family Squalidae; genus Squalus; species Squalus acanthias. The sequence goes on from CM059439.1 coordinate 86,938,248, forward strand.
AGCACCTGGGAGAGAGGACCTGGGAGAGGGCACCTGGGAGAGAGGAGATGGGAGAGGGCACCTGGGAGAGCGCACCTGGGAGAGGGCACCTGGGAAAGAGCATCTGGGAGAGGGCACCTGAGAGAGAGCACCTGGGAGAGAGGACCTGGGAGAGAGGAGATGGGAGAGAGCACCTGGGAGAGAGCACCTGGGAGAGTGCACCTGAGAGAGAGCATCTGGGAGAGGGCACCTGGGAGAGCGCACCTGGGAGAGGGCACCTGGGAGAGTTCACCTGGGGGAGTGCACCTGGGAGAGTTCACCTGGGAGAGGCCACCTGGGAGAGAGCACCTGGGAGAGAGCACCTGGGAGAGGGCACCTGGGAGCGCGCATCTGGGAGAGGGCACCTAGGATAGAGCAACTGGGAGAGAGCACCTGGGAGAGAGCACCTGGGAGCGCGGATTTTGGAAAGAGCATCTGGGAAAGAGCATCTGGGAGAGAGCATCTGAGAGAGTGCACCTGAGAGAGAGCACCTGGGAGAGAGCACCTGGGAGAGAGGACCTGGGAGAGTGCACCTGAGAGAGTGCACCTGGGAGAGAGCACCTGGGAGCGTGAAACTGGGAGTGTGCAACTGGGAGAGGACACCTGGGAAAGAGAATCTGGGAAAAAGCACCTCGAAGAGAGCACCTGGGAGAGTGCACCTGGGAGAGAGGACCTGGGAGTGACCACCCAGGAGAGTGCACCTGGGAGAGAGGATCTGGGAGTGACCACCCAGGAGAGTGCACCTGGGAGAGAGCACCTGGGAGAGGGCACCTGAGAGAGAGCACCTGGGAGAGAGCAACTGGGAGAGAGGACCTGGGAGAGAGCACCTGGGAGCGCGCATTTGGGAAAGAGCATCTGGGAAAGAGCATCTGGGAGAGAGCACCTGGGAGAGGGCACCTGAGAGAGAGCACCTCGGAGAGAGCACCTGGGAGAGAGGACCTGGGAGAGAGCACCTGGGAGAGAGGACCTGGGAGAGAGGAGATGGGAGAGGGCACCTGGGAGAGAGCACCTGGCAAGTGCACCTGGGAGAGCGCACCTGGGAGAGAGCACCTGGAAGAGCGCACCTGGGAGAGAGCACCTGGAAGAGGGCACCTGGGAGATAGCACCTGGGAGAGAGCACCTGGGAGAGTGCACCTGGGAGAGCGCACCTGGGAGAGAGCACCTGGGAGAGCGCACCTGGGAGAGAGCACCTGGGAGAGAGCACCTGGAAGAGGGCACCTGGGAGAGAGCACCTGGGAGAGAGCACCTGGGAGAGAGCACCTGGGAGAGAGCACCTGGGAGAGGGCACCTGGGAGAGGGCACCTGGGAGAGGGCACCTGGGAGAGGGCACCTGGGAGACAGCATCTGGGAGACAGCACCTGGGAGAGAGCACCTGGGAGAGAGCACCTGGGAGAGAGCACCTGGGAGAGAGCACCTGGGAAAGAGCACCTGGGAGAGCGCACCTGGGAGACAGCACCTGGGAGAGAGCACCTGGGGGAGTGCACCTGGGAGAGAGCACCTGGGAGAGAGCACCTGGGAGAGGGCACCTGGGAGAGGGCACCTGGGAGCGCGCATCTGGGAGAGGGCACCTAGGATAGAGCAACTGGGAGAGAGCACCTGGGAGAGAGCACCTGGGAGCGCGGATTTGGGAAAGAGCATCTGGGAAAGAGCATCTGGGAGAGAGCATCTGAGAGAGTGCACCTGAGAGAGAGCACCTGGGAGAGTGCACCTGAGAGAGTGCACCTGGGAGAGAGCACCTGGGAGCGTGAAACTGGGAGCGTGCAACTGGGAGAGGACACCTGGGAAAGTGAATCTGGGAAAAAGCACCTCGAAGAGAGCACCTGGGAGAGTGCACCTGGGAGAGAGGACCTGGGAGTGACCACCCAGGAGAGTGCACCTGGGAGAGAGGATCTGGGAGAGAGCACCTGGGAGAGGGCACCTGAGAGAGAGCACCTGGGAGAGAGCAACTGGGAGAGAGGACCTGGGAGAGAGCACCTGGGAGCGCGCATTTGGGAAAGAGCATCTGGGAAAGAGCATCTGGGAGAGAGCATCTGGGAGAGAGGACCTGGGAGAGAGCACCTGGGAGAGAGGACCTGGGAGAGAGGAGATGGGAGAGCGCACCTGGGAGAGAGCACCTGGGAGAGTGCACCTGGGAGAGAGCATCTGGGAGAGAGCACCTGGGAGAGAGCACCTGGGAGAGCGCACCTGGGAGAGAGCACCTGGGAGAGAGCACCTGGGAGAGGGCACCTGGGAGAGGGCACCTGGGAGAGAGCACCTGGGAGAGTGCACCTGGGAGAGCGCACCTGGGAGAGAGCACCTGGAAGAGCGCACCTGGGAGAGAGCACCTGGAAGAGGGCACCTGGGAGATAGCACCTGGGAGAGAGCACCTGGGAGAGTGCACCTGGGAGAGCGCACCTGGGAGAGAGCACCTGGGAGAGTGCACCTGGGAGAGAGCACCTGGGAGAGGGCACCTGTGAGAGGGCACCTGGGAGAGAGCACCTGGGAGAGAACAACTGGGAGAGAGCACCTGGGAGAGAGCATCTGGGAGAGAGCACCTGGGAGAGAGCACCTGGGAGAGAGCACCTGGGAGAGGGCACCTGGGAGAGTGCACCTGGGAGAGGGCACCTGGGAGAGAGCACCTGGGAGAGGGCACCTGGGAGAGGGCACATGGGAGAGAGCACCTGGGAGAGGGCACCTGGGAGAGTGCACCTGGGAGAGGGCACATGGGAGAGAGCACCTGGGAGAGGGCACCTGGGAGAGTGCACCTGGGAGAGCGCACCTGGGAGAGCGCACCTGGGAGAGAGCACCTGGGAGAGGGCACCTGGGAGAGGCCACCTGGGAGAGGGCACCTGGGAGAGAGCACCTGAGTGAGAGCACCTGGGAGAGAGCACCTGGGAGAGGGCACCTGGGAGAGGGCACCTGGGAGAGACCACCTGGGAGTGAGCACCTGGGAGAGAGCACCTGGGAGCGCGCATTTGGGAAAGAGCATCTGGGAAAGAGCATCTGGGAGAGAGCATCTGGGAGAGAGCACCAGAGAGAGAGCACCTGGGAGAGAGCATCTGGGAGAGGGCACCTGAGAGAGAGCACCTGGGAGAGAGCACCTGGGAGAGAGGAGATGGGAGAGAGCACCTGGGAGAGAGCACCTGGGAGAGAGCACCTGGGAGAGTGCACCTGAGAGAGAGCATCTGGGAGAGGGCACCTGGGAGAGCGCACCTGGGAGAGCGCACCTGGGAGAGAGCACCTGGGAGAGTTCACCTGGGAGAGGCCACCTGGGAGAGAGCACCTGGGAGAGTTCACCTGGGAGAGGCCACCTGGGAGAGAGCACCTGGGAGAGAGCACCTGGGAGCGCGCATCTGGGAGAGGGCACCTAGGATAGAGCAACTGGGAGAGAGCACCTGGGAGAGAGCACCTGGGAGCGCGGATTTGGGAAAGAGCATCTGGGAAAGAGCATCTGGGAGAGAGCATCTGAGAGAGTGCACCTGAGAGAGAGCACCTGGGAGAGAGGACCTGGGAGAGAGGACCTGGGAGAGAGCACCTGGGAGCGCGCATCTGGGAGAGGGCACCTAGGATAGAGCAACTGGGAGAGAGCACCTGGGAGAGAGCACCTGGGAGCGCGGATTTGGGAAAGAGCATCTGGGAAAGAGCACCTGGGAGAGAGGACCTGGGAGAGAGGACCTGGGAGAGTGCACCTGAGAGAGTGCACCTGGGAGAGTGCACCTGAGAGAGTGCACCTGGGAGAGTGCACCTGAGAGAGTGCACCTGGGAGAGAGCACCTGGGAGCGTGAAACTGGGAGCGTGCAACTGGGAGAGGACACCTGGGAAAGAGAATCTGGGAAAAAGCACCTCGAAGAGAGCACCTGGGAGAGTGCACCTGGGAGAGAGGACCTGGGAGTGACCACCCAGGAGAGTGCACCTGGGAGAGAGCACCTGGGAGAGAGCACCTGGGAGAGAGCAACTGGGAGAGAGGACCTGGGAGAGAGCACCTGGGAGCGCGCATTTGGGAAAGAGCATCTGGGAAAGAGCATCTGGGAGAGTGCACCTGAGAGAGAGCACCTGGGAGAGAGCACCTGGGAGAGAGGACCTGGGAGAGAGCACCTGGGAGAGAGGACCTGGGAGAGAGGAGATGGGAGAGCGCACCTGGGAGAGAGCACCTGGGAGAGTGCACCTGGGAGAGGGCACCTGGGAGAGAGCACCTGGGAGACAGCACCTGGGAGAGTGCACCTGGGAGACAGCACCTGGGAGAGAGCACCTGGGAGAGAGCACCTGGGCGAGAGCACCTGGGAGAGAGCACCTGGGAGAGAGGAGATGGGAGAGCGCACCTGGGAGAGAGCACCTGGGAGAGTGCACCTGGGAGAGGGCACATGGGAGAGAGCACCTGGGAGAGGGCACCTGGGAGAGTGCACCTGGGAGAGGGCACATGGGAGAGAGCACCTGGGAGAGGGCACCTGGGAGAGTGCACCTGGGAGAGAGCACCTGGGAGAGAGTACCTGGGAGAGCGCACCTGGGAGAGAGCACCTGGGAGAGTGCACCGGGGAAGAGAGCACCTGGGAGAGGGCTCCTGGGAGAGTGCACCTGGGAGAGAGCACCTGGGAGCGCGCATTTGGGAAAGAGCATCTGGGAAAGAGCATCTGGGAGAGAGCATCTGGGAGAGGGCACCTGGGAGAGGGCACCTGGGAGAGAGCACCTGGGAGAGTGCACCTGGGAGAGCGCACCTGGGAGAGAGCACCTGGAAGAGCGCACCTGGGAGAGAGCACCTGGAAGAGGGCACCTGGGAGATAGCACCTGGGAGAGAGCACCTGGGAGAGTGCACCTGGGAGAGCGCACCTGGGAGAGTGCACCTGGGAGAGAGCACCTGGGAGAGGGCACCTGGGAGAGGGCACCTGGGAGAGGGCACCTGGGAGAGAGCACCTGGGAGAGAACAACTGGGAGAGAGCACCTGGGAGAGAGCATCTGGGAGAGAGCACCTGGGAGAGAGCACCTGGGAGAGAGCACCTGGGAGAGGGCACCTGGGAGAGTGCACCTGGGAGAGGGCACATGGGAGAGAGCACCTGGGAGAGGGCACCTGGGAGAGGGCACCTGGGAGAGAGCACCTGGGAGAGAGCACCTGGGAGTGAGCACCTGGGAGAGAGCACCTGGGAGAGGGCACCTGGGAGAGGGCACCTGGGAGAGAGCACCTGGGAGAGGGCACCTGGGAGAGGGCACATGGGAGAGAGCACCTGGGAGAGGGCACCTGGGAGAGTGCACCTGGGAGAGGGCACATGGGAGAGAGCACCTGGGAGAGGGCACCTGGGAGAGTGCACCTGGGAGAGGGCACATGGGAGAGAGCACCTGGGAGAGGGCACCTGGGAGAGAGCACCTGGGAGAGCGCACCTGGGAGAGAGCACCTGGGAGAGGGCACCTGGGAGAGGCCACCTGGGAGAGGGCACCTGGGAGAGAGCACCTGAGTGAGAGCACCTGGGAGAGAGCACCTGGGAGAGGGCACCTGGGAGAGGGCACCTGGGAGAGACCACCTGGGAGTGAGCACCTGGGAGAGAGCACCTGGGAGCGCGCATTTGGGAAAGAGCATCTGGGAAAGAGCATCTGGGAGAGAGCATCTGGGAGAGAGCACCTGAGAGAGAGCACCTGGGAGAGAGCACCTGGGAGAGAGCATCTGGGAGAGGGCACCTGAGAGAGAGCACCTGGGAGAGAGCACCTGGGAGAGAGGAGATGGGAGAGAGCACCTGGGAGAGAGCACCTGGGAGAGAGCACCTGGGAGAGTGCACCTGAGAGAGAGCATCTGGGAGAGGGCACCTGGGAGAGCGCACCTGGGAGAGCGCACCTGGGAGAGAGCACCTGGGAGAGAGCACCTGGGAGAGTTCACCTGGGAGAGGCCACCTGGGAGAGAGCACCTGGGAGAGTTCACCTGGGAGAGGCCACCTGGGAGAGAGCACCTGGGAGAGAGCACCTGGGAGCGCGCATCTGGGAGAGGGCACCTAGGATAGAGCAACTGGGAGAGAGCACCTGGGAGAGAGCACCTGGGAGCGCGGATTTGGGAAAGAGCATCTGGGAAAGAGCATCTGGGAGAGAGCATCTGAGAGAGTGCACCTGAGAGAGAGCACCTGGGAGAGAGGACCTGGGAGAGAGGACCTGGGAGAGAGCACCTGGGAGCGCGCATCTGGGAGAGGGCACCTAGGATAGAGCAACTGGGAGAGAGCACCTGGGAGAGAGCACCTGGGAGCGCGGATTTGGGAAAGAGCATCTGGGAAAGAGCACCTGGGAGAGAGGACCTGGGAGAGAGGACCTGGGAGAGTGCACCTGGGAGAGAGCACCTGGGAGAGTGCACCTGAGAGAGTGCACCTGGGAGAGTGCACCTGAGAGAGTGCACCTGGGAGAGAGCACCTGGGAGCGTGAAACTGGGAGCGTGCAACTGGGAGAGGACACCTGGGAAAGAGAATCTGGGAAAAAGCACCTCGAAGAGAGCACCTGGGAGAGTGCACCTGGGAGAGAGGACCTGGGAGTGACCACCCAGGAGAGTGCACCTGGGAGAGAGCACCTGGGAGAGAGCACCTGGGAGAGAGCAACTGGGAGAGAGGACCTGGGAGAGAGCACCTGGGAGCGCGCATTTGGGAAAGAGCATCTGGGAAAGAGCATCTGGGAGAGTGCACCTGAGAGAGAGCACCTGGGAGAGAGCACCTGGGAGAGAGGACCTGGGAGAGAGCACCTGGGAGAGAGGACCTGGGAGAGAGGAGATGGGAGAGCGCACCTGGGAGAGAGCACCTGGGAGAGTGCACCTGGGAGAGGGCACCTGGGAGAGAGCACCTGGGAGACAGCACCTGGGAGAGTGCACCTGGGAGACAGCACCTGGGAGAGAGCACCTGGGAGAGAGCACCTGGGCGAGAGCACCTGGGAGAGAGCACCTGGGAGAGAGGAGATGGGAGAGCGCACCTGGGAGAGAGCACCTGGGAGAGTGCACCTGGGAGAGGGCACATGGGAGAGTGCACCTGGGAGAGGGCACATGGGAGAGAGCACCTGGGAGAGGGCACATGGGAGAGTGCACCTGGGAGAGGGCACATGGGAGAGAGCACATGGGAGAGGGCACCTGGGAGAGAGGAGATGGGAGAGCGCACCTGGGAGAGAGCACCTGGGAGAGTGCACCTGGGAGAGGGCACATGGGAGAGTGCACCTGGGAGAGGGCACATGGGAGAGAGCACCTGGGAGAGGGCACATGGGAGAGTGCACCTGGGAGAGGGCACATGGGAGAGAGCACATGGGAGAGGGCACCTGGGAGAGTGCACCTGGGAGAGGGCACATGGGAGAGAGCACCTGGGAGAGGGCACCTGGGAGAGTGCACCTGGGAGAGAGCACCTGGGAGAGAGCACCTGGGAGAGCGCACCTGGGAGAGAGCACCTGGGAGAGTGCACCCGGGAAGAGAGCACCTGGGAGAGGGCTCCTGGGAAAGAGCATCTGGGAGAGAGCACCTGGCAGAGAGCATCTGGGAAAGAGCATCTGGGAGAGAGCACCTGGGAGAGAGGACCTGGGAGAGAGCACCTGGGAGAGAGGACCTGGGAGAGAGGACCTGGGAGAGAGGACCTGGGAAAGAGCATCTGGGAAAGAGCACCTGGCAGAGAGCATCTGGGAAAGAGCATCTGGGAAAGAGCATCTGGGAGAGAGCATCTGGGAAAGAGCATCTGGGAGAGAGCACCTGGGAGAGAGCACCTGGGAGAGGGCACCTGGGAAAGAGCATCTGGGAGAGGGCACTTGGGAGAGAGCATCTGGGAGAGGGCACTTGGGAGAGGGCACCTGGGAGAGCGCACCTGGGAGAGCGCACCTGGGAGAGGGCACCTGGGAGAGAGCACCTGGGAGAGAGCACCTGGGAGAGAGCACCTGGGAGAGAGCACCTGGGAGAGAGCTCCTGGGAGAGGGCACCTGAGAGAGAGCACCTGGGAGAGAGCACCTGGGAGAGAGGACCTGGGAGAGTGCACCTGGGAGAGAGCACCTGGGAGAGAGCACCTGGGGGAGGGGACCTCGGTGATGGCACCTGGGAGAGAGCACCTGGGAGAGCGCACGTGGGAGAGAGGACCTGGGAGAGAGCACCTGGGTGAGTGCACCTGGGAGAGAGTACCTGGGGGAGGGGACCTGGGTGATGGCACCTGGGAGAGAGCACCTGGGAGAGCGCACTTGGGAGAGAGCACCTGGGAGAGAGGACCTGGGAGAGAGCACCTGGGAGAGAGCATCTGGGAGAGAGCATCTGGGAGCGCGCAACTATGAGCGTGCAACTGGGAGAGGACACCTTGGTGAATGCACCCGTGAAGAGAGCACCAGGCAAGTGCACCTGGGAGAAGATACCTGTGAGAGAGCACCTGAGAGAGGGCACCTGGGAGAGTGCACCTGGGAGAGTGCATCTGGGAAAGAGAATCTGGGAAAGAGCACCTCGGAGAGAGCACCTGGGAGAGAGCTCCTGGGAGAGAGCACCTGGGAGTGACCACCCGGGAGAGAGCACCTGGGAGAGAGCACCTGGCAGAGAGCATCTGGGAAAGAGCATCTGGGAGAGAGCAGCTGGGAGAGAGCACCTGGGAGAGGGCACCTGGGAGAGGGCACCTGGGAGAGGGCACCTGGGAGAGACCACCTGGGAGGGTGCACCTGGGAGAGAGCACCTGGGAGAGAGAACCTGGGAGAGATCACCTGGGAGGGTGCACCTGGGAGAGAGCACCTGGGAGCGCGCATTTGGGAAAGAGCATCTGGGAGAGAGCAACTGGGAGAGAGCAACTGGGAGAGAGCAACTGGGAGAGAGCAACTGGGAGAGGGCACCTGGGAGAGGGCACCTGGGAGAGGGCACCTGGGAGAGGGCACCTGGGAGAGACCACCTGGGAGCGAGCACCTGGGAGAGAGCACCTGGGAGCGCGCATTTGGGAAAGAGCATCTGGGAAAGAGCATCTGGGAGAGGGCACCTGAGAGAGAGCACCTGGGAGAGAGGACCTGGGAGAGAGCACCTGGGAGAGAGGACCTGGGAGAGAGGAGATGGGAGAGAGCACCTGAGAGAGAGCATCTGGGAGAGAGCACCTGGGAGAGAGCACCTGGGAGAGAGGACCTGGGAGAGAGGAGATGGGAGAGAGCACCTGAGAGAGAGCATCTGGGAGAGAGGACCTGGGAGAGAGGAGATGGGAGAGAGCACCTGAGAGAGAGCATCTGGGAGAGAGGACCTGGGAGAGAGGAGATGGGAGAGAGCACCTGGGAGAGCGCACCTGGGAGAGAGCACCTGGGAGAGAGCACCTGGGAGAGAGCACCTGAGAGAGAGCATCTGGGAGAGAGCACCTGGGAGAGCGCACCTGGGAGAGGGCACCTGGGAGAGAGCACCTGGGAGAGAGCACCTGGGAGAGTGCACCTGGGAGAGAGCACCTGGGAGAGAGCACCTGGGAGAGGGCACCTGGGAGAGGGCACCTGGGAGAGGGCACCTGGGAGAGGGCACCTGAAAGAGAGCACCTGGGAGCGCGCATCTGGGAGAGAGGACCTGGGAGAGAGGACCTGGGAGAGCGCACCTGGGAGAGGGCACCTGGGAGAGGGCACCTGGGAGAGGGCACCTGAGAGAGAGCACCTGGGAGCGCGCATCTGGGAGAGAGGACCTGGGAGAGAGCACCTGGGAGAGTGCACCTGGGAGAGTGCACCTGGGAGTGACCACCCAGGAGAGTGCACCTGGGAGAGAGCACCTGGGAGTGACCACCCGGGAGAGTGCACCTGGGAGAGAGCAACTGGGAGAGAGCACCTGGGAGCGCGCATTTGGGAAAGAGCATCTGGGAAAGAGCATCTGGGAGAGAGCATCTGGGAGAGTGCACCTGAGAGAGAGCACCTGGGAGAGAGCAACTGGGAGAGAGCACCTGGGAGAGAGCACCTGGGAGAGAGGACCTGGGAGAGAGGAGATGGGAGAGCGCACCTGGGAGAGAGCACCTGGGAGAGGGCACCTGGGAGAGGGCACCTGGGAGAGAGCACCTGAGAGAGGGCACCTGGGAGAGGGCACCTGGAAGAGAGCACCTGGGAGAGAGCACCTGGGAGACAGCACCTGGGAGAGGGCACCTGGGAGAGGGCACCTGGGAGAGCGCACCTGGGAGAGAGCACCTGGGAGAGGGCACCTGGGAGAGCGCACCTGGGAGAGAGCACCTGGGAGAGAGCACCTGGGAGAGAGCAACTGGGAGAGAGCAACTGGGAGAGAGCAACTGGGAGAGGGCACCTGGGAGAGGGCACCTGGGAGAGGGCACCTGGGAGAGACCACCTGGGAGCGAGCACCTGGGAGAGAGCACCTGGGAGCGAGCACCTGGGAGAGTGCACCTGGGAGCGCGCATTTGGGAAAGAGCATCTGGGAAAGAGCATCTGGGAGAGGGCACCTGAGAGAGAGCACCTGGGAGAGAGGACCTGGGAGAGAGCACCTGGGAGAGAGCACCTGGGAGAGCGCACCTGGGAGAGAGCACCTGGGAGAGAGCACCTGGGAGAGGGCACCTGGGAGAGGGCACCTGGGAGAGGGCACCTGGGAGAGAGCACCTGGGAGCGAGCACCTGGGAGAGAGCACCTGGGAGAGAGCACCTGGGAGAGAGCAACTGGGAGAGAGCAACTGGGAGAGAGCACCTGGGAGAGCGCACCTGAGAGAGGGCACCTGAGAGAGAGCACCTGGCAGCGCGCATCTGGGAGAGGGCACCTGGGATAGAGAAACAGGTAGAGAGCATCTGGGAGAGAGGACCTGGGTGAGTGCACCTGGGGGAGGGGACCTGGGTGATGGCACCTGGGAGGGAGCATCTGAGAGAGAGCACCTGAGAGAGTTCACCTGAGAGTGCACACCTGGGGGAGTGCACCTGGGAGAGAGCAACTGGGAGGGAGCATCTGAGAGAGAGCATCTGGGAGAGAGGACCTGGGAGAGAGCACCTGGGAGAGAGGACCTGGGAGAGAGCATCTGAGAGAGAGCACCTGGGAGAGAGCACCTGGGAGAGAGGACCTGGGAGAGAGCATCTGAGAGAGAGCACCTGGGAGAGAGGACCTGGGAGAGAGGAGATGGGGGAGCGCACCTGGGAGAGAGCACCTGGGAGAGAGCACCTGGGAGAGAGCACCTGAGAGAGAGCACCTGGGAGAGAGCACCTGGGAGAGGGCACCTGGGAGAGGGCACCTGGGAGAGGGCACCTGGGAGAGGGCACCTGGGAGAGGGCACCTGGGAGAGGGCACCTGGGAGAGAGGACCTGGGAGAGAGCACCTGAGAGAGGGCACCTGGGAGAGTGCACCTGGGATAGAGAAACAGGTAGAGAGCATCTGGGAAAGAGCATCTGGGACAGAGCATCTGAGAGAGAGCATCTGGGAGAGAGGACCTGGGAGAGAGGACCTGGGAGAGAGCACCTGGGAGAGAGCACCTGGGAGAGAGCACCTGGGAGAGAGCAACTGGGAGAGAGCACCTGGGAAGAGAGCACCAGGCAAGTGCACCTGGGAGAAGATATCTGTGAGAGAGCACCTGGCAGAGAGCATCTGGGAAAGAGCAGATGGGAGAGGGTACCAGGGAGAGAGCACCTGGGAGAGGGTACGTGGGAGAGAGGACCTGGGAGAGAGGACCTGGGAGAGAGGACCTGGGAGAGAGCACATGGGACAGAGCACCTGGGAGATTCCATCTGGGAGAGGGCACCTGGGAAAGAGCACCTCAGAGAGAGCACCTGGGAGAGATCACCTGGGAGAGAGCACCTGGGAGAGAGCACCTGGGAGAGGGCACCTGGGAGAGAGTACCTGGGAGAGGGCACCTGGGAGAGTGCACCTGGGAGAGGGCACCTGGGAGAGTGCACCTGGGAGAGAGCACCTGGGAGAGAGCAGCTGGGAGAGAGCACCTGGGAGAGAGCAGCTGGGAGAGAGTACCTGGGAGAGCGCACCTGCGCGAGAATACCTGGGAGAGAGCACCTGTGAGCGAGCACCTGGGAGTGGGTACCTTGGACAGAGCACCTGGGAGATAGCATCTGGGAAAGAGCATCTGGGAGAGAGCACCTGGGAGAGGGCACCTGGGAAAGAGCACATGGGAAAGAGCACCTGGGAGAGTGCACCTGGGTGATTGCACCTGGGAAAGTGCACCTGGGAGAGTGCAGCTGGGAAAGAGCATCTGGGAAAGAGCACCTGGGAGTGAGCACCTCGGAGATGACACCTGGGGGAGATCACCTGGGAGAGTGCACCTGGGAGAGCGCACCTGGGAAAGAGCACCTGGGAGAGATCACCTGGGAGACATCACCTGGGAGGGAACACCTGGGAGTGGGCACCTGGGAGAGAGCACCTGGGAGAGAGCACCTGGGAGAGAGCACCTGGGAGAGAGCATCTGGGAGAGTGCACCTGGGAGAGAGGACCTGGGAGAGAGCACCTGGGAGAGAGGACCTGGGAGAGATCACCTGGGAGAGAGCACCTGGGAGAGAGCACCTGGGAGTTAGCACCTGGGAGAGAGCACCTGGGAATGAGCACCTGGGAGAGAGCACCTGGGAGAGAGCACCTGGGAGAGAGCACCTGGGAGTGAGCACCTGTGAGAGAGCACCTGGGAGAGAGCACCTGGGAGTGAGCACCTGGGAGAGAGCACCTGGGAGAGAGCACCTGGGAGAGAGCACCTGGGAGAGAGTACCTGGGAGAGAGCACCTGGGAGAGGGCACCTGGGAGAGAGCACCTGGGAGAGAGCACCTGGGAGAGAGCACCTGGGAGAGAGCACCTGGGAGAGAGCACCTGGGAGAGAGCACCTGGGAGTGAGCACCTGGGAGTGAGCACCTGGGAGAGAGCACCTGGGAGAGAGCACCTGGGAGAGAGCACCTGGGAGAGAGTACCTGGGAGAGAGCACCTGGGAGAGAGCACCTGGGAGAGGGTACCTGGGAGAGAGCACCTGGGAGAGAGCACCTGGGAGAGAGCACCTGAGCGAGAATACCTGGGAGAGAGCACCTGGGAGAGTGCACCTGTGAGCGAGCACCTGGGAGTGGGTACCTGGGAGAGAGCACCTGGGAGAGAGCACCTGGGAGAGAGCACCTGGGAGAGAGCACCTGGGAGAGAGCACCTGGGAGAGAGTACCTGGGAGAGAGCACCTGCGAGAGAGCACCTGGGAGAGAGCACCTGGGAGAGAGCACCTGGGAGAGAGCACCTGAGCGAGAATACCTGGGAGAGAGCACCTGGGAGAGTGCACCTGTGAGCGAGCACCTGGGAGTGGGTACCTGGGAGAGAGCACCTGGGAGAGAGCACCTGGGAGAGTGCACCTTGGACAGAGCACCTGGGAGAGAGCACCTGGTAGAGGGTTCCTGGGGAGAGCACCTGGGAGAGAGCACCTGGGAAAGAGCATCTGGGAGAGAGCACCTGGGAAAGAGCACATGGGAAAGAGCACCTGGGAGAGTGCACCTGGGAAAGAGCACCTGGAAGTGGGTACCTGGGAAAGAGCAATCTCCCAGGTGCTCTCTCCTGTACTCCCTATTGGGATTTATTCATGGCTATCTTATATTTATGTCCCCAATTCTGTTCTCCCCGACAACTGGAAACATCTGTCTCTCCAGCAATGCACCCCAGTGCTTTCTTAGTTTTTTTATGGCCTTGTTAACCTGCATTGGTACCTTTGTGTATCTGCACTCCGAGATCCCTCTGTTCCTTTCCCCATTTCGACACTTAGAAATTCAATAACGTGGGAAAATGGCCGGTTCCACCGTGGGGCGAGGTTAACTCCTGCCCGTAAAAAGAGTGCAGGCAGCACCGTTATTTTTGTGCTGCCTGCTGATTTAAATGATCAGTGCTCAGAACCTACAGTGAAATGCACTGTTTCAGGCGGTACGGTCAGCAGGAGGTCCAAAGTAGCGTGGCCACAGCATCCCTAGAGCAAGGCAGCGTTGTCTTAAAGCTAGCCTGTCATTTTAGAAAGCAGTCTCGAGCCCTTAAATGGGAACTGCCTTCTAAAATGAAAAAAATAAAAATCATTCAAAATTAGTCTTTAGCCCTTCGAGCTCAACTGCGTTCTTGAAAAAATACCATTAAAAGTAATTCCAAAATGGCAGTCCTCAGCTCTTAAAGGTGATCTGCCTTCTGCACATAAAAAAATGGTAAAAGTGCTTCAGCACTAACACAAATGGCACAACAGGCCTGGGAAGAGGCACCCAGGGTCTCGCACACAGCACTCCAGCTTTTTGCAGGGGGTCAACACTGGAAGAGAGGTCCTCTACCCACAGGGGCCAGGAGGCCCTCCAGAAAGAAGGACGTTGGACCAGATTGCTGAACAGTCACTGCCAGCAGTGTCACCTCCATGACCTGGCTCCAGTGCCCAAAGAGGTTTCATGACCTCAGACCACTGGTCAAGGTTAATGAATGCATCTTCAAAATCCGTCTCCTACCAATTGCACCCCTAGCCTCACACACTGCTCACTGCACGACACCTTCCTTACCCCGCCCCCCAATCACTCACCTACCAACAATCTCTAACATACACAAGGCACACCTCACATTCCTAGCTTCATCTCACCCCCTTGGAGGAGACGGTCCTCGTCATTTTTGGCAGGGGCATGGCTGAGCCCTAGGCCAGTGGCGGGGCTGAAAGAATACAAGATGCTGGTATCCTCATACGTTATCTTCCTCACATCCCACTTCCCCCTCATCCCACAATATCTTCTGATTTACAAGCTGCACACAGTGTAAACATGCATCTCTTGCTTTATCCGCCCTCCACTCACCACAACCCTACCCTTGTGCCTTCCACATTTCAGACACCCAAGAAATCCAGCCTGCCCAGCCAATGGTGACCAAGAAAAGGGAGAGTAGAGTGAAAAAGAAGAAGAAACACTGTCGATTTCACATTCCCATCCACCAGCTCCTCAAGGTCGTCCAGCAAGGCCATTTGCAGTGTCCCCCACTGAAAGTCAGCAGCCTTCCACCAGCCATGCTGCAGCCACTGGGGTAGCACTGCATGACATCACTAGGATAGGCAAAGGCACACACCAGACACACACTGAGGGAATGCACAAGGGTGATTAGTTGATTTCTTGATGTGATATTGGATGCATATATATATATATATATATATATATAAAGTTGGATTGGAAAGTTTGCTTTGTGGTGGCTTTTATTTCAGCATTGTGGCCAAGAGGATGCTGTGAAGGTCAGTAACAATGGGAAGGTAAGGTGTGGGACAAATGTTGAAAGTGGAATAAGGGTTGTATTCACTGGTACTGCAGGCGGATGATTCCATCCCAGATATCCCGGCATCCTTCCTTCCGTTTCCTCCTCTTCTGCGCCTTCCTCTTTTGCTTCTTCCACTTCTGATTCCTCCTCTTCTGTGTCTTGCTCTTCTGCTTCTACCTCTTCCCTCTGTGAGCAGCTTGTCCCCTTTGCTGCCTCTGCTTCACCTCCATGTGCCTCCCAGGACTGTGAGCAAGTGGTCTTCTCAGAGGCCAAATACAGCAAATGCTGGAAATCTGAAATAAAGCAAACAATGCTGGAAATACTCAGCAGATCAGGCAGCAGATCGACCTGAAACGTTGACTCTGTTTCTCTCTCCACGGATGCTGCCTGACTTGCTGAGTATTTCCAGCATTTTCTGTCTTCTCAGAGGCCTTCCTTTACAATGCAAAGCCTTGCAAGCATCCAGCAGCACTCCCTGTACTCCCTGCACAATTTAACAACTTTTTAAATGTATTGCACCAAGCCACTTCTTCAATAAAATATTTTTTTAAAGTTCAAGAGCTGAAATCCAAACTTACCTGAAAGATGTGTGTGTCCCTTTAAGAAGTACTGACAGCATCTCTGCAGGGCTGCATCACGCACGTTTTCCTGTGCGTACTTAGGACGGAGCATTATGACGTGAGAGAACGTCCAAAATAGCAGTCGTTGCACGTCGTTTGACGTCACAATCTGCTTATTTAAATTTGAGAGGTCAGCGCTGTCAATGGCAGCGCTATGGCCCTCATCAAAATGGCGGCCGCTGTGTCCCGCGCCGCCATTTTTTCAATAAAACTGGCCTAAACAGCGGCACGACACTGGAAATTTCTTGGCCTTATTTTCCAAGGAGTAGGCGGCTTCCTTATTCCTCCTACCAAAATGCACCATCTCACACTTATCTATATTGCAATTTCGTGATTATTGCTTGATATATAGGTGTGGCTAAAACAGATTTTTTTTTTAAATGGAAAAGTCCCATAGTTAGAACAAGAAGAAAGAAAAAAGTTAAAGCAGCAGAATTCTGAACAGCACCTTAGAAAGGAGGTAAACTAACCGAGCGTGATTGCTGTGTGTCACACATTACTTCAGAGAAATTTCTGGGGAGTTTCAGATAAGCACTTTACTGCTGTCAGACCCTGGAAGAGCCACTTCACTGTGTAACATGGAATTCTACAAGTTGCACAGCTTTGCAAATTGTAGAAGGGGCCGTTCTTGCTGCGATCAAACTCGAACCCTAGTTATACCACACACTCGTCTGCAGTGCACTGCGCAGCGCAGTTGAAAAATATCGGGCACAATGCTGCTGGATTCGTCAGCTATCTGCCGTTCAGAAGCCAAGCTGAGGGTGCATTAGCCTAGTGGTTGTGGCACCAGATTAACCAACCCGAGAGGTTGTGAGTTCCAATCCCACCATTTGCAAGTTGTGAAATTGAATTCAATGAATCTACATAGGAACAGGAGGAGGCCATTCAGCCCCTTGAGTCTGTTCCACCATTCAATTAGATCATGGCTGACCTGTATCTTTACTCCATCTACCCTCCTTGGCTCCATATCCCTTAATAACCTTACCCAACAAAAATCTATCAATCGCAGTTTTGACATTTTTAATTGACCCCCAGCCTCAACAGCTTTTTGGGGGAGAAAGTGCCAGATTTCTACTACCCTGTGTGTGAAGAAGTGTTTCCTGACATCACTCCTGAGCTGTCTAGCTTTGAAGATAATCTATCTTATCGTTGTCCAACACTGGTCCAATTAGCTACTATTGACAATCAGACAGCGCGGTACAACACCAGATGCAGAGCTTCACTAAATTATGGGAGTTTGCCACATAAAATGTAATAAATTTGCTAATTGATTTTTGTTTTGCTCCTTTAAGCTCACTAGGTTTGATCATTGTCACACACACTCCATCTATTAAACGCTTGTCTGCCTTTTACTATAGAAATGTTTTCACTGTCGCTGAGTGATGATAGATGGGACCAATTACATCAGGTCTGCTGCCAGCACCTTTATAACAAGAAGTATGATACTTCCATGATGATCTCAAGTAGAATTCAACTCTAGTTGTAAGGCTCCTGACTGATTTGCTATCTTCAACTATATAATGTCATTACAAGGGTCGAAGAAATCACTGAGGAGGGAATGGTCCTGCAGGCTATCAAGTCTGGCCCTCCAACACACTACATGATTTGCTTATCCATGAACCGACAGACTCTCCAGAGGCAAAGCACAGAAAATGCTGCACTCAGCTTCCCCCAAGGGCATGTGAGTTGTAACTGCAGGGGCAGTACTTAATCTGTACAATATTCAGGGGCGATATTCGCCGAAAACTTTAGGTGCTAAAGTTGTGGACAAGATGGGGTCTTAAGCTGAAATGCCAGTTTAGCCTGCATTTAGCGCAAGACACCAGCTTGGTAAGGGAGTTGAAGCCAGCGCTAGGAACGGCCGTCCGGAGGCTTGTTAAACAGCTGATTGCCACTTAAAATGCCTTCTAGCGCTCATTAAAGAGGCTGAACAGCATTTTGGTGGCTAGCGCTTCAACTAATGTCCGCTCCTCACAGCGACCAGCTGTTTGGGAGTAAACACGCCGTTGATGTCGATTTCAAGCGCTACTTAAAGGGGTACTCACCACTTAAAGGGATACTCACCATTTCATGGTCATTGCTGCTAGAGCTGTGAAGAGGACCTCTGAAACACATCGGGAGATTTTCTGGGACAGTTTGTCAAGACTTCACCGACAGGATGAACAGGCTGGGTCTCTTTTCTCTTGAAAAGAGAAGGCTGAGGGGTGACCTAATAGAGATCTTTAAAATTATGAAAGATTTTGATAGAGTGGATACAGAGAGAATGTTTCCACTTGTGGGGAAGAGCATAACTAGAGGCCATCAATATAAGATAGTCACCAAGAAATCCAATAGGGAATTCAGAAGAAAATTCTTTACCAATAGGGTGGTGAGAATGTGGAACTCGCTACCACAGGGAGTGGTTGAGGCAAATAGTATAGATGCATATGAGGGAGAAGGGAATAGAGGGCTGATAGAGTTAGATGAGGAAAGACAAAAGGAGGCTCGAGTGGAGCATAAACGCCTGCTTGGAAACACCGTCACTCGATCTGACACTCGCAGCCACCAGCTCAGATACTGGCACTGCATGTAGTTTAGAGGGTAGCTTAGAGGCAGGATCTGCACGTGGTGAGTCACCGGGCACGATTGGGCTACAGCCAAGACAGGCGGAAAGGGTTGCGCAGGTGCCAGCTCCCCGGAGGGCGAGGTTGCACACGAATTCTGCTGCAGAGGACTCAGATGAGGACTTTGATGGGGCGGCCTACAGAAGAAAGCTGATGGGTATACACAGTGAAATGCTTGATGCATTGGCAGGCCTGCCAGAAAGCCTGAATGCAATGTCAAGGAGCATGGATAGTCCGGCAGCAACCTTGCACAGGGCTTTGCGCAGAGCTTGGAGCCCATCCTTTCCAGCATTAGCGCACTTGTGGACCCATCCATCATGCAGCATCTGATGGCTGATGTCTCTGTTTCCACTACAGCACAAGCACAAGCCACCCAACATCTGAGTGCTGCAGTGGAAGCTCTGACTGAAGTCATGCAAGCTCAGCTTGCTGCCATGCAAGCTCAGACTGCTGCCATCATGGCTGGGTTTACCAGTGTTGACAGGGGCTTACAGGGTGTCACAGCAGTCCAGCAATCTGCCCTCCAACAGATGGCTAGGATTGCTGAGGCGCCGCCCCGGGGGAGTGGCATTGGTTCTGTGGAGCAAGAACCTGTTGTCCTCTCTCAGGATGACAGCGTTCGTCATCTCAGCCCTGACACTCTGCCAGTGCTCTTGCTGTTGCCTGTCAGCCAGCCAGCCCAGACTCCTGCCACCCATGCCGAGGTGGTGCAGTCCGCAGCTGGGCCTTCCAGGCCCAGAGGTGCTCGAGGTCATCCTGTAAGGGCCATCTGCAGTCTCCCCCACTGAAAGTCAGCAGTCTTTCACCAGCCATGCTGCAGCCACTGATGGTAGCACTTTGTAGGAGCACTAGGACTGGCAGAGGCACACTGAAAACAGGCACTAAGGGAATGTACAAGGGTGATGAGTTGACTTTTTAATGTAATATTGGATGGATTGATAGACAACGTTGGATTGGAATGTTTCTTTTGTGGTGGCTTTTATTTCAGCGTAGTGGCCAAGAGGATGCTGTGATGGTCAGTAGCAGAGGGAAGGGAAGCTGTGGGACTATTATTGAATGGGGAATTGGGGTTGCGTTCACTTGTACCATAGTCGTATGAGTTGATCATGGACTGCCCAGGCAGAAAGGGGCTGCCTGGGTTGCTTCCTCCTCTTCTGCTTCCTCCGCTTCCTCCTCTTCTGCTTCCTCCTCCTCCTCTTCTTCCGCTTCCTCCTTCTCTTCGTCCTCCTCAGCCCTATAATCTCCTCCAGCCCTATAATCGCCCTAGACCTCTGCGCTGCTCCTATTCTGGCCTTTTGAACATCCCCGATTTTAATCGCTCCACCATTGGTGGCCGTGCCTTCAGTTGTCAAGGCCCCAAACTCTGGAATTTGCTCCCTAAACCTCTCTACCTCTCTTTCCTCCTTTAAGACGCTCCTTAAAACCTATCTCTTTGACCAAGGTTTTGGTCATCTGCCCTAAAATTTCCTTATATGGCTCGGTGTCAAATTTTGTTTGTTTTTTGATTACACTCCTGTGAAGCGCCTTGGGAGGTTTTATTGCGGCAAAGGCACTATATAAATCTAAGTTGTTGTTGTTATGATTCTAAGTCTTGGAGTGGGCTGGAACCCATGACCTTCAGAGTCAGGGGTACTGAAGTGAGCCAAGCTGGCACAATAAGGCACGATTCAGTAATGGTCACACATGATTCTATGTTCCTTCAGCTTTCATTAACTACTTAGGAGGCACCCGTACCTGATAAGGTGCTTAATATGAATTCATTATTTTTTTTGGATGGCGTGGTTGTCACCTTCCAGGACACTGGTGAACTGGGGAAAGCACTGGGTTGCAAACTGGCTGACTGACTGTCAGCAAGGCTCAATCAATAGGATGGCATTGAGGTGGGGAAAAATGAGGGGTGCAGTTAAATTGGCTGGTGCCATTCCCGGCATTGGTGCATGAGCAGCAGCTGCTGAGCGTGCAAGCACAGAACCGGATTGACTCTCAAAACTCCGCTTCAACACTCACTCACCGCAGAATGAGAACTGTGCCGTCACTCCATTCAAAAACTCCATTCTCATTAACGGTGTTATTGGGCCACTCTGTTACACAGTAAGTGCATTCCACGGCACGCCTGACACTGTAATTAGCGGGCTGGAACACTTACCTTGGGATAATTAAAACTTACCTCATTACCAGCATCTTATTCATTCTCTGATTAATTCTTCCACTTGCCAAACACGGGAATTACACCTTATACTGGATAAAAGCTTAATTGGATTTCCCATAATCCAATCTCTGCTTATTAATTGTTTGGAGAATCGAACACGAAACCCCACAAACATGCCGCAGACTCGCAGTCTCGTTCAGTCCGATCTGGATCAAACTGGAGGGAACCTGCAATGTGGGATGGAGAATGAATTGTAAACAGCGTCAATTAAAGCTTTATGGCACTCAGAAACATCTCCCTTTCATTCACAAGCAGCCTGTGAAATCACCCTGCAGTGAAAATAAGTCGCTTTTAATTAAACTGTCTTTAATTGCCAAGATATATAGCCATGTTGCAGTTATATGCCTCGTGAGCTTGTCGTGCACAAATTGTTTTTGATTTATGTTTCGGCTGCTGACATTGAGTATAAACACCGACATAGGCCTGTTGGGCTGAATGGCCTGTTTCTGCGCTGTGCATGTATGTAATTCTACCTTCCTCTTAAATGAGTCTATGTTAATCGCCTCAACTACTCCATGTGGTCGCGACTTCCACATTCTCACCACTCTCTGAGTAAAGAGTAAAATTCTTATTTTGAATGGACTCTGGACACAGTGTGCGGCGATATTAAAATTGAAAAAAAAAACCTGTGCAGGAAGTGGATGTTCAAAGGTCTTAGTTGTTTAATCTTTGCAACAGTGATACATTTTTAACAACTGGGAATTTAAACAAGGTTCGAGCACTGGCCCGTGCTGCATCTGCACACCCCGAGCCAACCCATACCAGAGAGAGCAGTTGGCGGT
Source organism: Squalus acanthias (assembly GCA_030390025.1). Lineage (NCBI taxonomy): Eukaryota > Metazoa > Chordata > Chondrichthyes > Squaliformes > Squalidae > Squalus > Squalus acanthias. Next base: position 86,959,570 of record CM059439.1, read on the forward strand.
GACGTCCGCTACAGTTCAATAGGCTAACAACTGGGCTCACCTCAAGAATGACCACTTGGGTGACAAACCAGAGGGTTACTGCTGGCCATAAAACTGGACCCCAACAAGGTTCAGCACTTTCAGGAGAGGCGGGGTGAACGATTTGCAGAGGGTGGGAGTGAGGAAGGGGAACAAAGTGCATGTGGTAAGGTGGGATTGTCATTTTACTGCCGACTCCAGCTGTGGTCCGATGAAGACCTTTTTGGCTCAGTTGGGCAGGGATCTTGCTTCGGAGTCAGAAGGTTGTGGGTTCAAGTCCGCATCAGAGACTTGAGCACATAATCCAGGCTGACACTCCCAGTGCAGTACTGAGCGAGTGCTGCACTGTCGGAGGTGCCGTCTTTCAGATGCGACGATACACCGAGGCCCTGTCTACTCTCTCAGGTGGATGTAAAAGATCCCATGGCACTATTTGAAGAGCCGGGGAGCTCTCTCTGGTGTCCTGGCCAATATGTCACATATTGGAGATGGGGAAAAAAGGCAGTTTGACTCGGTGGGGCGGTTGGAGGCGGGCGTCACGTGATGAAATCGCCAGGAATATGTCAAACCAGAGTTGGCAACTCTAGATACATAGGACGGCACGACAGTGGGTTAGGATTCGTATGGCATTTTTAGCACATAATCAGAACAAAGTGACGCGAGTCTGACATTACACTACGACATTGGTTATGGAGACACTGCTTCCAGACAGGTGGATGTACATGTAACATTAACCAGAAAAAATACATCTTTTACTTGCAGAACATGTGTGGCAGACGCTGGAAGGTAAGGGAGAAAGAACATTCAATTACATTGCGCCTTTCACACCCTCAGGACGCTTTATACCCAATTAAATACTTTTTAAGTCACTGTTATAATGTAGAGAAACAGCAGGATCCCATAAACAGCAATGAGATAAAAAAGGACTTGCATTTATATAGCGCCTTTCACAATCTCAGGACGTCCCAAAGTGCTTTATAGCCAATGAAGTACTTTTGCAATGTAGTCACTCTTGTAATGTAGGAAATACAGCAGCAATTTACACACAGCATGACCCCACAAACAGCAATGGGATTAATGGCCAGATAATCCGTTTTAGGTGTTGGTTGAGAGGTAAATATTGGCCAGGACTTCGGGGAGAATGCCCCTGCACTTCTTCGAATAATGCCGTGGGAGTTTTTACATCCACCTGAGAGGGCAGACGGGGCATAACTGAAAGATTGCACTCCAATGGTGCAGCACTCCCTTAGTCCTGCAATGACGTGTCAACCTAGATTATGTCTTTGGGGTAGGGCTTGAACCCAAAACCTTCTGAGTCAGAGGCGAGAGTGAACAAAGGCTGACACTTAAATGACCAGCTAATCTGGTTCTGTGGTGTTGGTTGAGGGATGAATGATGGCCAGGACACGAGGAGAACTCCCTGCTCTTCTCTGAATAGTGCCATGGGATCTTTCACATCTACCTCAACAGGCATAGCATGGTTGCTGACCCCACTGAGAAGCCACCCCCCCCTCCCCACCTGCAAACAGCCATTGTCCTGGAAACCTCAGCATCTTGGGTTGTCACCCCCTCCCTTCAAGAAAAGTGTGCCTGAGGTACAATAGATGAGTGTGTGCAAAAGGGCAATGGTCGGGTACATTGCTTGAAATGGCACCTCCCAGAGGAGGAGGGAGTTGTGAACTTAGTATTGTGCCAAGGTTAATGGGCCAGAAATTCGGCTGTTGTCGGGTGAGTACGCGCTGTGTACTCACCCGTAAGGCCACCTGAAGTGCCGGTTTCCTGCATACACTGCGCATGCGCGGGAAACCGGAACTTTCGTTCCCCTGAAGGGAGGGGTTCAGAAGTCGAACGCGTGCGCGGGAGAGGCTGCGCGCACGCAGCGAGCTTCAGGTTTTTTTTCAGGTTTCTCCGGGAAGGTAAGTATGGAGAAGCTGCACTTTTAAAAAGGAGGAGCAAGGCCTGTTTTTAACAAGGTAAGTGGTTAATTCATTACAATTTAAACATTTTTTCAACAGGTTTATCTTTTTTAGATACTTTAAAGAAAGGTAAGTTTATTTTTAGCACCGTTAATAAGTATAATTAATTTTTTCAAAAATTTAAATTTTTGTTTAAAGTAGTTAATTTATGTAACTTATAGTTATTTTAAAAATGTGATGTTTTTTGAAAAATTTATTTGAAGTTTAAGTGTGGTTTTGGGGCCGATCTCTATTCATAGATTTGACAGGTCTTCCTGTCAAATCTATGAATGAAAATGCCCTGCTAGGATTGGCTCTCCATGGCCCACGTGATCCCAGGGGACGCTTCGAAATAACTGCGCCTCTGGGATACGCAAGCACTGCGCGCCGGCAGCTGCAGGAGGCCCAGGACCCGAAGTCCTTGTGGGCCCAAAGCACAATGGCAGGCGCGGTAGGTAAGTACGCGCGCGATGCTTGCACCCGCAGGAAGCCGGAAAGCCGAATTTCTGGCCCAATGTGCCCTACAAGTAACGTGTGCAAAATGAGGTGCACACTCACCTTTTCCTTGGTGGTGAGATCAACAAACTTCTTCCTTGTTTTGAGCCAGGTGCGGGAGAGCTGCTCAATGTATCTGGCCCTGGAGGATGTTCTTCAGCCCCAATTAGGGCCACCATCCACGGGTCGACCAGGCAGGCTGGGATCAGCCTCATTGTGCCAAGTATTTTATGGGCGCACTTTGGGCAGAGCCTTGTCCGAGGTCAGCTTCCTCAGCCGAGGTCTTTCAGAACCAAATTCATATAAGTTTACCAGGCCGACATTTACCTGAAGCATGGGCTTCTAAAAAGCCCCCAAATCTTGCCTGTTAAAATTAGATGCTAACACTTGAGTACATGACATCCGCATGACATCCCAAGCCCAGATCTGCAACCCACATGTCTGCACTCAAGGCCCTACAAGTGGAGCGGGACTTTACAATGAAAGTAAAGCGGCATCAATTTCCCAGTTTTTGCGACTGCTTTATGTGCTCTACAAGCAGACTACGAACTTCTCCATTCTTTGCTTGTCTTCTAGTCCTATATTAGGCTTCTCCAGCCTAACCATTGCCATTTCTCCAATCTAACCATTGCCATTTCTCCAGTCTAACCATTGCCATTTCTCAAGTCTAACCATTGCCATTTCTCCAGCCTAACCATTGCCATTTCGTCAGTCTAACCATTGCCATTTCTCCAGTCTAACCATTGCCATTTCTCCAGTGTAACCATTGCCATTTCTCCCGTGTAACCATTGCCATTTCTCCAGTCTAACCATTGCCATTTCTCAAGTCTAACCAATGCCATTTCTCCAGCCCAACCATTGCCATTTCTCCAGTCTAACCATTGCCATTTCTCCAGCCGAACCATTGCCATTTCTCCAGCCCAACCATTGCCATTTCTCCAGTCTAACCATTGCCATTTCTCCAGTCTAACCATTGCCATTTCTCCAGCCGAACCATTGCCATTTCTCCAGCCCAACCATTGCCATTTCTCCAGTGTAACCATTGCCATTTCTCCAGCCGAACCATTGCCATTTCTCCAGCCCAACCATTGCCATTTCTCCAGTCTAACCATTGCCATTTCTCCAGTCTAACCATTGCCATTTCTCCAGCCTAACCATTGCCATTTCTCCAGTGTAACCATTGCCATTTCTCTCTAGCCATTGCCATTTCTATAGTCTAAACATTGCCATTTCTCCAGCCTAACCATTACCATTTCTCCAGCCTAACCATTGCCATTTCTCCAGCCTAACCATTGCCATTTCTCCAGCCTAACCATTGCCATTTCTCCAGCCTAACCATTGCCATTTCTCCAGTCTAACCACTGCCATTTCTCCAGTCTAACCATTGCCATTTCTCCAGTCTAACCATTGCCAATTCTCCAGCCTAACCATTGCCATTTCTCCAGTGTAACCATTGCCATTTCTCCAGCCTAACCATTGCCATTTCTCCAGTCTAACCATTGCCATTTCTCCAGCCTAACCATTGCCATTTCTCCAGTGTAACCATTGCCATTTCTCCAGCCGAACCATTGCCATTTCTCCAGTCTAACCATTGCCATTTCTCCAGCCTAAATATTGCCATTTCTCCAGTCTAACCATTGCCATTTCTCCAGTCTAACCATTGCCAATTCTCCATTCTAACCATTGCCATTTCTCCAGTGTAACCATTGCCATTTCTCCAGCCTAACCATTGCCATTTCTCCAGTCTAACCATTGCCATTTCTCCAGTCTAACTATTGCCATTTCTCCAGTGTAACCATTGCCATTTCTCCAGTCTAACCATTGCCATTTCTCCAGTCTAACCATTGCCATTTCTCCAGCCTAACCATTGCCATTTCTCCAGTCTAACCATTGCCATTTCTATAGTCTAAACATTGCCATTTCTCCAACCTAACCATTGCCATTTCTCCAGTCTAGCCATTGCCATTTCTATAGTCTAAACATTGCCATTTCTCCAGCCTAACCATTACCATTTCTCCAGCCTAACCATTGCCATTTCTCCAGCCTAACCATTGCCATTTCTCCAGCCTAACCATTGCCATTTCTCCAGCCTAACCATTGCCATTTCTCCAGTCTAACCACTGCCATTTCTCCAGTCTAACCATTGCCATTTCTCCAGTCTAACCATTGCCAATTCTCCAGCCTAACCATTGCCATTTCTCCAGTGTAACCATTGCCATTTCTCCAGCCTAACCATTGCCATTTCTCCAGTGTAACCATTGCCATTTCTCCAGCCTAACCATTGCCATTTCTCCAGTCTAACCATTGCCATTTCTCCAGTGTAACCATTGCCATTTCTCCAGCCTAAATATTGCCATTTCTCCAGTCTAACCATTGCCATTTCTCCAGTCTAACCATTGCCAATTCTCCAGCCTAACCATTGCCATTTCTCCAGTGTAACCATTGCCATTTCTCCAGCCTAACCATTGCCATTTCTCCAGTCTAACCATTGCCATTTCTCCAGTCTAACTATTGCCATTTCTCCAGTGTAACCATTGCCATTTCTCCAGTCTAACCATTGCCATTTCTCCAGTCTAACCATTGCCATTTCTCCAGCCTAACCATTGCCATTTCTCCAGTCTAACCATTGCCATTTCTATAGTCTAAACATTGCCATTTCTCCAACCTAACCATTGCCATTTCTCCAGTCTAGCAGCCTAACCATTGCCATTTCTCCAGCCTAACCATTGCCATTTCTCCAGCCTAACCATTGCCATTTCTCCAGCCTAACCATTGCCATTTCTCCAGCCTAACCATTGCCATTTCTCCAGTCTAACCACTGCCATTTCTCCAGCCTAACCATTGCCATTTCTCCAACCTAACCATTGCCATTTCTCCAGTCTAACCATTGCCATTTCTCCAGCCTAACCATTGCCATTTCACCAACCTAACCATTGCCATTTCTCCAGTCTAACCATTGCCATTTCTCCAGCCTAACCATTGCCATTTCTCCAGCCTAACCATTGCCATTTCTCCAGCCTAACCATTGCCATTTCTCCAACCTAACCATTGCCATTTCTCCAGCCTAACCATTGCCATTTCTCCAGTCTAACCATTGCCATTTCTCCAGCCTAACCATTGCCATTTCTCCAGTCTAACCATTGCCATTTCTCCAGTCTAACCATTGCCATTTCTCCAGCCTAACCATTACCATTTCTCCAGCCTAACCATTGCCATTTCTCTAGTGTAAACATTGCCATTTCTCCAGTCTAACCATTGCCATTTCTCCAGTCTAACCATTGCCATTTCTCCAGCCTAACCATTACCATTTCTCCAGCCTAACCATTGCCATTTCTCTAGTGTAAATATTGCCATTTCTCCAGTCTAACCATTGCCATTTCTCCAGTGTGACAATCAACAGGGCACTAAAGTTCCTGTTTTTATATCTTGAATCCATCTCGCCCAGGGCGCCTTTGCTGAGACTCCCTCTATAATAGGGGTCCTGTCACTGAGACTCCCTCTATAATTGGGGTCCTGTCAGTGAGACTCCCTCTATAATAGGGGTCCTGTCACTGAGACTCCCTCTAATAGGGTCCTGTCACTGACTCCTCTATAATAGGTTCCTGTCTATAATTGGGGTCCTGTCAGTGAGACTCCCTCTATAATAGGGGTCCTGTCACTGAGACTCCCTCTATAATAGGGGTCCTGTCACTGAGACTCCCTCTATAATAGGGGTCCTGTCACTGAGACTCCCTCTATAATAGGGGTCCTGTCACTGAGACTCCCTCTATAATAGGGGTCCTTTCACTGAGACTCCCTCTATAATAGGGGTCCTGTCACTGAGACTCCGTGTATGCTGAACGCTTTTGCAATTGGTGGGACCCTGGTGAGACAGAGGGGTATTAGCAGCCCCTGGAGGTGGTGAGGCAGCAGGGTGTAAGAACCCCCAGAAGAGGTGAGACCGAGGGGTATAAAAGAATGGGCATGTGTCTTGCTGCTTTGCCTCCCTTATAGGAGCAAGCATTGTGAAATAGATTGACCTGCTGTGGGACGGAGCCTCTGCCCTGTCGTATCCTTCCCAGTGGTTGGACAGACTCCCCGAGCTGTCGGAAATAGACTGTTAACTGCTGCTTGCTTCTGTGCGCCATTTCAACTCAGCAGCATTGTTGAAACTGACCCATCCCATGCTGCCCCTCTCATACAATTACAAATGGGAATGCTGCTTCAATATATAAATAACCTGCCTGGTTTTTTTCTGCAAAGAAACCTTATCAAATTATGAATGTCGCTGGTGAGATGAGAAAATATGATCTGGATCATAATCACTCTGAGCAGGTATTCCAGGCACAGGAACTGAATTTCTGAAGCTGCTGGTCTTTTGTGGCCGAAAGCCCAAGAACACTACGTGATGTGATTGGGAATAGATTTGTTTCTTGGGGGGAGGCTGGGATAATTCTACCTCTTAGCAGCGCTTACAAGTTACGTAAATGACGTATCTAGGTTAGATGTCAAGAGGTGGTTCTTTTCCCAGAGAATAGTGGACCTCTGGAACAAGCTGCAGGCTTGTGCTGTGGTCGCCGACTTGCGGAATTCCTTCAAGCGAGTGCTGGACCATTTCTGGCTGGGGTGGAGATCACCTCGTACTAAAGATCTATCCTACAATATAAATCAGGTTCAATGTGATCTCCTGGACTAGTTTCGATAACCTAAAGCGATTAGAGAGGAATTTTCCAGATTTTTTTTCACCCTAATTTCCCCTGCACGGATTTGTTAAAGGTAAATCGTGTTTGTCTAACTTGATTGAGTTCTTTGTTGAAATAACGGAGAGGAATGATGAAGGTAGAGCAGTTGATGTTATGCATATGGACTTTCAGAAGGTATTTGATAAAGTGCTACGTAATAGACTTGTTTGCAAAATTGAAGCCCATGGGATTAAAGGGGCAGTGGCAGCATGGATACGAAACTGGCTAAAGGACAGAAAGCAGAGAGTAGTGGTGAATGGTTGTTTATAGACTGGAGGGAGGTGCACAGGGGTCACCACGGGTCGGTATTGGGACCGCTGCTCTTTTTGATATATATTAATTATCTGGACTTGGGTATACAGGGCATAATTTGAAAGTTTGTAGAAACTCGGAACTGTAGTAAACTGTGAGGTGGATAGTAACAGACTTCAGGAGGATATAGACAGACTGGTGAAATGGGCAGACACATGGCCGATGAAAAAGGGATGTAAGAACAGGGAGACCTGGGGGTTCACATACACAAATATTTGAATGTGGCAGGGCAAGTTGATAAGGTTGTTAATAAAGCATATGGGATGGACTTTATAAAAAGTGGCTTAGAGTACCAAAGCAAGGAAGTTATGCTGTCACTGGGGTACAGTTCCATGGGCCCCACTCCCCTCCTCTCCTGAAGGTGCTGACTCTCACTGGGGTACAGTTCCATGGGCCCAACTCCTCTCCTCTCCTGAAGGTACTGACTCTCACTGGGGTACAGTTCCATGGGCCCCACTCCTCTCCTCTCCTGAAGGTGCTGACTCTCACTGGGGTACAGTTCCATGGGCCCCACTCCCCTCCTCTCCTGAAGGTGCTGACTCTCACTGGGGTACAGTTCCATGGGCCCACTCCCCTCCTCTCCTGAAGGTGCTGACTCTCACTGGGGTACAGTTCCATGGGCCCCACTCCCCTCCTCTCCTGAAGGTGCTGACTCTCACTGGGGTACAGTTTCATGGGCCCCACTCCCCATCTCTCATGAAGGTGCTGACTCTCACTGGGGTACAGTTCCATGGGCCCCGCTCCCCTCCTCTCCTGAAGGTGCTGGAGTCTCACTGGGGTACAGTTCCATGGGCCCCACTCCCCTCCTCTCCTGAAGGTGCTGACTCTCACTGGGGTACAGTTCCCTGGGCCCCACTCCCCTCCTCTCCTGAAGGTGCTGACTCTCACTGGGGTACAGTTCCATGGGCCCCACTCCCCTCCTCTCCTGAAGGTGCTGACTCTCACTGGGGTACAGTTCCATGGGCCCATTCCCCTCCTCTCCTGAAGGTGCTGACTCTCACTGGGGTACAGTTACATGGGCCCCACTCCCCTCCTCTCCTGAAGGTGCTGACTCTCACTGGGGTACAGATCCATGGGCCCCACTCCCCTCCTCTCCTGAAGGTGCTGACTCTCACTGGGGTACAGTTCCCTGGGCCCCACTCCCCTCCTCTCCTGAAGGTGCTGACTCTCACTGGGGTACATTTCCCTGGACCCCACTCCCCTCCTCTCCTGAAGATGTTGACTCTCACTGCAGGAAACAACAACAACAACAACTTGTATTTATATAGCGCCTTTGATGTCGTGAAATGACCCAAGCCGCTTCACAAGAGCTTTATAAAACACAATTTTACACCGAGCCATATAAGGAGATATATGGGCAGATGATGGTCGAAGAGGTAGGTTTTAAGGAGCGTCTTAAAGGAGGAAAGAGAGGTAGAGAGGCAAAGAGGTTTAGGGAGGGAATTTCAGAGCTTAGGGCCTAGGCAGCTGAAGGCACGGCCGCCAGTAGTGGAGTGATTAACATCGGGGATGCTCTAGATGCCTGAATTAGAGGAGGGCAGATCTCTCGGAGGATTGTGGGGCTGGAGTAGATTACAGAGACAGGTTCCACAGAGGCTGGTAGTCCTCTGGTACTTTGCCGATGTAGATATTCCTCATTCTGTGAACCCTGACAGTGAGTGTCGACAGGGAACTAGAGTGCAGAGGGGCTCGTGGCCTAATCTGACCTTGTTCTCACCTGAGGTGCACGCACAGGAATTTTATAGCAGTCGTCACTGGAAAACGATCAGGAACAGAAGCTCTGACTCATTTCTCCCCTCTCGAACCCGGAGGTCCTGACGCCAATCTTTAGCCTCCCAAGCTGATTGCTCCCACTGGGATCAGGCAACCTGTCCTCCCAGCCTTCACGCCAGAGCACACTTAATAAATACGGAGTCATAAGGCCATTTGGCCCCTTGTAGTTCACTGTGATGCGAAGTTAATGTTGGCCTCTCCGCGGGTGGAATTTGCTGTGGGTCATTTTCAAATTCCCCAACCTGGGGGTTAACCTGGCAAGGTGATCGCCCGCCCTCTATAGAACCTGTTCGAAAGGATTTATACTGCGCCTTTCACAACCTCAGGAGGTCCCAAAGTGCTTTGTAGCCAATGAACTACTTTTGAAGTGTAGTCAATGTTGTAACGTAGGAAACGCGGCAGCCAATTTGTGCACAGCAAGATCCCACAACCAGCAATTACATAAACGACCGGATAATCTGTATTAGTGATGTTGGTTGAGTGATAAATGTTGCCCAGAAAACCAGGGCGAAATCACCTGCTCTTCTTCAAGTGCCATGGGATCTGTTACATCCACCTGAGAGGGCAGACAGTTTAATATCTCATCCGAAAGACGGCACCTTCGACAGTGCAGCACCCACTCAGCACTGCACTGGGAGTGTCAGCCTGGACTTCAGCCCATGACCTTCTGACTATGGGGGAGAGTGCCACCACTGAGTCATAGCCTGCCCTTTATTCGGAGTGGGTTTGCTGCAAAGAAACAGTTCCAGAGGCCTCAGTGTGAACAGCGAGCTCATGATGTGATAAACATCCCCAGATTTAATTCACTGGTGTTGAACGCAAACTTATTTGGACATTGAAATCCAGCAGGGGGCGCTACTGACCACACAGAAACAACAGGACATCCTCTGGCTCTCGCTATTCTCTTGATCATTGATCCCAGTCCCTGCAATCACAGCAAGGAATCGTGAAAACGTCCAATCTTTTTTTCATTCTCGGGATATGAGCATCGCTGGCAAGGCCGATAATTATAGCCCATTCCCAGAGACAAAATGCACTGTCTTGCTAGGCCATTTCAGAAGGCAGTTAAAAGTCAACCTCGTCTGTATGGGACTGGAGTCACATAAAGGCGGGACCAGGTAAGGACGGCAGGTTTCCTTCCCTAAGGGACAAAAGTGAATCAGTTGGGTTTTTACACCAATCCGAAAGCTTCATGTTCATTTTAACTGAAAATGGCTTTTCAACAACTGAATTCAAATTCGCAACCTGCAGATGTGGGATTTGAACTCAATCAATAATCATTACACTGTCACAACCAGTAACCACTACAAAGTCACACCTAGTAACCACGACACAGTCACACCCAGTAACCGCTACACTGTCACACCCAGTAACCACTACACTGTCACACCCAGTAACCACTACACTGTCACACCCAGAATGCACTGCACTGTCACACCCAGTAACCACGACACAGTCACACCCAGTAAACACTACACTGTCACACCAAGTAAGCACTACACTGTCACACCCAGTTACCACGACACTGTCACACCCGGTAACCACTACACTGTCACACCCAGCAACCACTACACTGTCACACCCAAAAACCGCTACACTGTCACACCCAGTAACCACTATACGGTCACACCCAGTAACCACTACACTGTCACACCCAGTAACCACTACACTGTCACACCCGGTAACCACTACACTGTCACACCCAGTAACCACGACACAGTCACACCCAGTAAACACTACACTGTCACACCAAGTAACCACTACACTGTCACACCCAGTTACCACGACACTGTCACACCCGGTAACCACTACACTGTCACACCCAGCAACCACTACACTGTCACACCCAAAAACCGCTACACTGTCACACCCAGTAACCACTATACGGTCACACCCAGTAACCACTACACTGTCACACCCAGTAACCACTACACTGTCACACCCGGTAACCACTACACTGTCACACCCAGTAACCACTACACTGTCACACCCAGAAACCACAACACTGTCACACCCAGAATGCACTGCACTGTCACACGCAGTAACCACGAGACTGTCACACTCAGTAACCACTACACTGTCACACCCAGTAACCTATACACTGTCACACCCAGTAACCACAACACTGTCACACCCAGTAACCACTACACTGTCACACCCAGTAACCACTACACTGTCACACCCAGTAACCACTACACTGTCACACTCAGTAACCACTACACTGTCACACACAGTAACCACTACAGTGTCACACCCAGTAACCACTACACTGTCACACTCAGTAACCACTACACTGTCACACACAGTAACCACTACAGTGTCACACCCAGTAACCTCTACACTTTCAGACCCAGTAACCACTACACTGTCACACACAGTAACCACTACACTGTCACACCCAGTAACCACTACACTGTCACACTCAGTAACCACTACACTGTCACACCCAGTATCCACTACACTGTCACACCCAGTAACACTACACTGTGCCACCCAGAAACCATTACACTGTCACACCCAGTAACCACTACACTGTCACACCCAATAACCACTACACTGTCACACATAGTAACCACTACACTGTCACACCCAGTTAGCACTACACTGTCACACCAATTAACCACTACACTGTCACATCCAGTAAGTACTACAATGTCACACCTAGTAACCACGACACAGTCACACCCAGTAACCGCTACACTGTCACACCCAGTAACCACTACACTGTCACACCCAGTAACCACTACACTGTCACACCCGGTAACCACTACACTGTCACACCCAGTAACCACGACACAGTCACACCCAGTAAACACTACACTGTCACACCAAGTAACCACTACACTGTCACACCCAGTTACCACGACACTGTCACACCCGGTAACCACTACACTGTCACACCCAGCAACCACTACACTGTCACACCCAAAAACCGCTACACTGTCACACCCAGTAACCACTATACGGTCACACCCAGTAACCACTACACTGTCACACCCAGTAACCACTACACTGTCACACCCGGTAACCACTACACTGTCACACCCAGTAACCACTACACTGTCACACCCAGAAACCACAACACTGTCACACCCAGAATGCACTGCACTGTCACACGCAGTAACCACGAGACTGTCACACTCAGTAACCACTACACTGTCACACCCAGTAACCTATACACTGTCACACCCAGTAACCACAACACTGTCACACCCAGTAACCACTACACTGTCACACCCAGTAACCACTACACTGTCACACCCAGTAACCACTACACTGTCACACTCAGTAACCACTACACTGTCACACACAGTAACCACTACAGTGTCACACCCAGTAACCACTACACTGTCACACTCAGTAACCACTACACTGTCACACACAGTAACCACTACAGTGTCACACCCAGTAACCTCTACACTTTCAGACCCAGTAACCACTACACTGTCACACACAGTAACCTATACACTGTCACACCCAGTAACCACTACACTGTCACACTCAGTAACCACTACACTGTCACACCCAGTATCCACTACACTGTCACACCCAGTAAACACTACACTGTGCCACCCAGAAACCATTACACTGTCACACCCAGTAACCACTACACTGTCACACCCAATAACCACTACACTGTCACACATAGTAACCACTACACTGTCACACCCAGTTAGCACTACACTGTCACACCAATTAACCACTACACTGTCACATCCAGTAAGTACTACAATGTCACACCCAGAAACCACAACACTGTCACACCCAGAAACCACAACACTGTCACACCCAGTAACTACTGCACTGTCACACCCAGTAACCACGACAATGTCACACCCAGTAACCACTACACTGTCAAACCCAGTAACCACTACACTGTCACACCCAGCAACCACTACACTGTCACACCCAGTAACACTACACTGTCAAACCCAGTAACCACTACACTGTCACACCCAGTAACCACTACACTGTCACACCCAGTAACCACTATACTGTCATACCCAGTAACCTCTACACTGTTAGACACAGTAACCACTACACTGTCACACCCAGTAAACACTACACTGTCAAACACAGTAGCAACTACACTGTCAGACACAGTACCCACTACACTGTCACACTCAGTAACCACTACAATGTCAAACCCAGTAACCACTACACTGTCACACGCAGTAACCACTACACTGTCACACCCAGTAACCACTACACTGTCACACCCAGAAACGACTGCACTGTCACACGCAGTAACCACTACACTCTCACACCCAGTAACCAATACACTGTCACACCCAGTAACCACTACACTGTCACACCCAGTAACCACTACACTGTCACACCCAGTAACCACTACACTGTCACACCCAGTAACCACTACACTGTCAGACCCAGTAACCACTACACTGTCACACCCAGTAACCACTACACTGTCATACCCAGTAACCTCTACACTGTTAGACACAGTAACCACTACACTGTCACACCCAGTAAACACTACACTGTCAAACACAGTAGCAACTACACTGTCAGACACAGTACCCACTACACTGTCACACTCAGTAACCACTACAATGTCAAACCCAGTAACCACTACACTGTCACACGCAGTAACCACTACACTGTCACACCCAGTAACCACTACACTGTCACACCCAGTAACCACTACACTCTCACACCCAGAAACGACTGCACTGTCACACGCAGTAACCACTACACTCTCACACCCAGTAACCAATACACTGTCACACCCAGTAACCACTACACTGTCACACCCAGTAACCACTACACTGTCACACCCAGTAACCACTACACTGTCACACCCAGTAACCACTACACTGTCAGACCCAGTAACCACTGCACTGTCACACCCAGTAACCACTACTCTGTCACACCCATTAACCACTACACTGTCACACACAGTAACCACTACACTGTCACACCCAGTAACCTCTACACTGTCACACCCAGTAACCACTACACTGTCACACCCAGTAACCACTACACTGTCACACCCAGTAACCACTACACTGTCACACCCAGTAACCACTACACTGTCACACCCAGTAACCACTACACTGTCACACTCAGTAACCACTACACTGTCACACACAGTAACCACTACAGTGTCACACCCAGTAACCTCTACACTTTCAGACCCAGTATCCACTACACTGTCACACCCAGTAACCACTACACTGTCAAACCCAGTAACCACTACATGTCACACCCAGTAAACACTACACTGTGCCACCCAGAAACCACTACACTGTCACACTCAGTAACCACTACAGTGTCACACCCAGTAACCACTACACTGTCACACACAGTAACCACTACACTGTCACACCCAATAACCACTACACTGTCACACACAGTAACAACTACACTGTCACACCCAGTTAGCACTACACTGTCACACCCAGTAACCACTACACTGTCACACTCAGTAACCACTACAGTGTCACACCCAGTAACCACGACACAGTCACACCCAGTAACCGCTACACTGTCACACCCAGTAACCACTACACTGTCACACCCAGTAACCACTACACTGTCACACCCAGAATGCACTGCACTGTCACACCCAGTAACCACGACACAGTCACACCCAGTAAACACTACACTGTCACACCAAGTAAGCACTACACTGTCACACCCAGTTACCACGACACTGTCACACCCGGTAACCACTACACTGTCACACCCAGCAACCACTACACTGTCACACCCAAAAACCGCTACACTGTCACACCCAGTAACCACTATACGGTCACACCCAGTAACCACTACACTGTCACACCCAGTAACCACTACACTGTCACACCCGGTAACCACTACACTGTCACACCCAGTAACCACGACACAGTCACACCCAGTAAACACTACACTGTCACACCAAGTAACCACTACACTGTCACACCCAGTTACCACGACACTGTCACACCCGGTAACCACTACACTGTCACACCCAGCAACCACTACACTGTCACACCCAAAAACCGCTACACTGTCACACCCAGTAACCACTATACGGTCACACCCAGTAACCACTACACTGTCACACCCAGTAACCACTACACTGTCACACCCGGTAACCACTACACTGTCACACCCAGTAACCACTACACTGTCACACCCAGAAACCACAACACTGTCACACCCAGAATGCACTGCACTGTCACACGCAGTAACCACGAGACTGTCACACTCAGTAACCACTACACTGTCACACCCAGTAACCTATACACTGTCACACCCAGTAACCACAACACTGTCACACCCAGTAACCACTACACTGTCACACCCAGTAACCACTACACTGTCACACCCAGTAACCACTACACTGTCACACTCAGTAACCACTACACTGTCACACACAGTAACCACTACAGTGTCACACCCAGTAACCACTACACTGTCACACTCAGTAACCACTACACTGTCACACACAGTAACCACTACAGTGTCACACCCAGTAACCACTACACTGTCACACTCAGTAACCACTACACTGTCACACACAGTAACCACTACAGTGTCACACCCAGTAACCTCTACACTTTCAGACCCAGTATCCACTACACTGTCACACCCAGTAACCACTACACTGTCACACCCAGTAAACACTACACTGTGCCACCCAATAACCACTACACTGTCACACATAGTAACCACTACACTGTCACACCCAGTTAGCACTACACTGTCACACCAATTAATTACTACACTGTCACATCCAGTAAGTACTACAATGTCACACCCAGAAACCACAACACTGTCACACCCAGAAACCACTGCACTGTCACACCCAGTAACTACTGCACTGTCACACCCAGTAACCACGACAATGTCACACCCAGTAACCACTACACTGTCACACCCAGTAACCACTACACTGTCAAACCCAGTAATCACTACACTGTCACACCCAGTAACCACTACACTGTCACACCCAGTAACACTACACTGTCAAACCCAGTAACCACTACACTGTCACACCCAGTAACCACTACACTGTCACACCCAGTAACCACTACACTGTCACACCCAGTAACCACTACACTGTCATACCCAGTAACCTCTACACTGTTAGACACAGTAACCACTACACTGTCACACCCAGTAAACACTACACTGTCAAACACAGTAGCAACTACACTGTCAGACACAGTACCCACTACACTGTCACACTCAGTAACCACTACAATGTCAAACCCAGTAACCACTACACTGTCACACGCAGTAACCACTACACTGTCACACCCAGTAACCACTACACTGTCACACCCAGAAACGACTGCACTGTCACACGCAGTAACCACTACACTCTCACACCCAGTAACCAATACACTGTCACACCCAGTAACCACTACACTGTCACACCCAGTAACCACTACACTGTCACACCCAGTAACCACTACACTGTCACACCCAGTAACCACTACACTGTCAGACCCAGTAACCACTGCACTGTCACACCCAGTAACCACTACTCTGTCACACCCATTAACCACTACACTGTCACACACAGTAACCACTACACTGTCACACCCAGTAACCTCTACACTGTCACACCCAGTAACCACTACACTGTCACACCCAGTAACCACTACACTGTCACACCCAGTAACCACTACACTGTCACACCCAGTAACCACTACACTGTCACACCCAGTAACCACTACACTGTCACACTCAGTAACCACTACACTGTCACACACAGTAACCACTACAGTGTCACACCCAGTAACCTCTACACTTTCAGACCCATTATCCACTACACTGTCACACCCAGTAACCACTACACTGTCAAACCCAGTAACCACTACATGTCACACCCAGTATACACTACACTGTGCCACCCAGAAACCACTACACTGTCACACTCAGTAACCACTACAGTGTCACACCCAGTAACCACTACACTGTCACACACAGTAACCACTACACTCTCACACCCAATAACCACTACACTGTCACACACAGTAACCACTACACTGTCACACCCAGTTAGCACTACACTGTCACACCCAGTAACCACTACACTGTCATACCCAGTAACCTCTACACTGTTAGACACAGTAACCACTACACTGTCACACCCAGTAAACACTACACTGTCAAACACAGTAGCAACTACACTGTCAGACACAGTACCCACTACACTGTCACACTCAGTAACCACTACACTGTCAAACCCAGTAACCACTACACTGTCACACGCAGTAACCACTACACTGTCACACCCAGTAACCACTACACTGCCCCACCCAGAAACCACAACACTGTCACACCCAGTAACCACTACACTGTCACACCCAGAAACGACTGCACTGTCACACCCAGTAACCAATACACTGTCACACCCAGTAACCAATACACTGTCACACCCAGAAACCACTGCACTGTCACACCCAGTAACTACTGCACTGTCACACCCAGTAACCACGACAATGTCACACCCAGTAACCACTACACTGTCACACCCAGTAACCACTACACTGTCAAACCCAGTAATCACTACACTGTCACACCCAGCAACCACTACACTGTCACACCCAGTAACACTACACTGTCAAACCCAGTAACCACTACACTGTCACACCCAGTAACCACTACACTGTCACACCCAGTAACCACTACACTGTCACACCCAGTAACCACTACACTGTCATACCCAGTAACCTCTACACTGTTAGACACAGTAACCACTACACTGTCACACCCAGTAAACACTACACTGTCAAACACAGTAGCAACTACACTGTCAGACACAGTACCCACTACACTGTCACACTCAGTAACCACTACAATGTCAAACCCAGTAACCACTACACTGTCACACGCAGTAACCACTACACTGTCACACCCAGTAACCACTACACTGTCACACCCAGAAACGACTGCACTGTCACACGCAGTAACCACTACACTCTCACACCCAGTAACCAATACACTGTCACACCCAGTAACCACTACACTGTCACACCCAGTAACCACTACACTGTCACACCCAGTAACCACTACACTGTCACACCCAGTAACCACTACACTGTCAGACCCAGTAACCACTGCACTGTCACACCCAGTAACCACTACTCTGTCACACCCATTAACCACTACACTGTCACACACAGTAACCACTACACTGTCACACCCAGTAACCTCTACACTGTCACACCCAGTAACCACTACACTGTCACACCCAGTAACCACTACACTGTCACACACAGTAACCACTACAGTGTCACACCCAGTAACCTCTACACTTTCAGACCCAGTATCCACTACACTGTCACACCCAGTAACCACTACACTGTCAAACCCAGTAACCACTACATGTCACACCCAGTAAACACTACACTGTGCCACCCAGAAACCACTACACTGTCACACTCAGTAACCACTACAGTGTCACACCCAGTAACCACTACACTGTCACACACAGTAACCACTACACTGTCACACCCAATAACCACTACACTGTCACACACAGTAACCACTACACTGTCACACCCAGTTAGCACTACACTGTCACACCCAGTAACCACTACACTGTCACACTCAGTAACCACTACAGTGTCACACCCAGTAACCACGACACAGTCACACCCAGTAACCGCTACACTGTCACACCCAGTAACCACTACACTGTCACACCCAGTAACCACTACACTGTCACACCCAGAATGCACTGCACTGTCACACCCAGTAACCACAACACAGTCACACCCAGTAAACACTACACTGTCACACCAAGTAAGCACTACACTGTCACACCCAGTTACCACGACACTGTCACACCCGGTAACCACTACACTGTCACACCCAGCAACCACTACACTGTCACACCCAAAAACCGCTACACTGTCACACCCAGTAACCACTATACGGTCACACCCAGTAACCACTACACTGTCACACCCAGTAACCACTACACTGTCACACCCGGTAACCACTACACTGTCACACCCAGTAACCACGACACAGTCACACCCAGTAAACACTACACTGTCACACCAAGTAACCACTACACTGTCACACCCAGTTACCACGACACTGTCACACCCGGTAACCACTACACTGTCACACCCAGCAACCACTACACTGTCACACCCAAAAACCGCTACACTGTCACACCCAGTAACCACTATACGGTCACACCCAGTAACCACTACACTGTCACACCCAGTAACCACTACACTGTCACACCCGGTAACCACTACACTGTCACACCCAGTAACCACTACACTGTCACACCCAGAAACCACAACACTGTCACACCCAGAATGCACTGCACTGTCACACGCAGTAACCACGAGACTGTCACACTCAGTAACCACTACACTGTCACACCCAGTAACCTATACACTGTCACACCCAGTAACCACAACACTGTCACACCCAGTAACCACTACACTGTCACACCCAGTAACCACTACACTGTCACACCCAGTAACCACTACACTGTCACACTCAGTAACCACTACACTGTCACACACAGTAACCACTACAGTGTCACACCCAGTAACCACTACACTGTCACACTCAGTAACCACTACACTGTCACACACAGTAACCACTACACTGTCACACACAGTAACCACTACACTGTCACACTCAGTAACCACTACACTGTCACACACAGTAACCACTACACTGTCACACACAGTAACCACTACACTGTCACACACAGTAACCACTACACTGTCACACACAGTAACCACTACACTGTCACACACAGTAACCACTACACTGTCACACTCAGTAACCACTACACTGTCACACTCAGTAACCACTACACTGTCACACACAGTAACCACTACAGTGTCACACCCAGTAACCACTACACTGTCACACTCAGTAACCACTACACTGTCACACACAGTAACCACTACAGTGTCACACCCAGTAACCTCTACACTTTCAGACCCAGTAACCACTACACTGTCAAACCCAGTAACCACTACACTGTGCCACCCAGAAACCATTACACTGTCACACACAGTAACCACTACAGTGTCACACCCAGTAACCACTACACTGTCACACACAGTAACCACTACACTGTCACACCCAATAACCACTACACTGTCACACATAGTAACCACTACACTGTCACACCCAGTTAGCACTACACTGTCACACCAATTAACCACTACACTGTCACATCCAGTAAGTACTACAATGTCACACCCAGAAACCACAACACTGTCACACCCAGAAACCACTGCACTGTCACACCCAGTAACTACTGCACTGTCACACCCAGTAACCACGACAATGTCACACCCAGTAACCACTACACTGTCACACCCAGTAACCACTACACTGTCAAACCCAGTAATCACTACACTGTCACACCCAGTAACCACTACACTGTCACACCCAGTAACACTACACTGTCAAACCCAGTAACCACTACACTGTCACACCCAGTAACCACTACACTGTCACACCCAGTAACCACTACACTGTCACACCCAGTAACCACTACACTGTCATACCCAGTAACCTCTACACTGTTAGACACAGTAACCACTACACTGTCACACCCAGTAAACACTACACTGTCAAACACAGTAGCAACTACACTGTCAGACACAGTACCCACTACACTGTCACACTCAGTAACCACTACAATGTCAAACCCAGTAACCACTACACTGTCACACGCAGTAACCACTACACTGTCACACCCAGTAACCACTACACTGTCACACCCAGAAACGACTGCACTGTCACACGCAGTAACCACTACACTCTCACACCCAGTAACCAATACACTGTCACACCCAGTAACCACTACACTGTCACACCCAGTAACCACTACACTGTCACACCCAGTAACCACTACACTGTCACACCCAGTAACCACTACACTGTCAGACCCAGTAACCACTGCACTGTCACACCCAGTAACCACTACTCTGTCACACCCATTAACCACTACACTGTCACACACAGTAACCACTACACTGTCACACCCAGTAACCTCTACACTGTCACACCCAGTAACCACTACACTGTCACACCCAGTAACCACTACACTGTCACACCCAGTAACCACTACACTGTCACACCCAGTAACCACTACGCTGTCACACCCAGTAACCACTACACTGTCACACTCAGTAACCACTACACTGTCACACACAGTAACCACTACAGTGTCACACCCAGTAACCTCTACACTTTCAGACCCAGTATCCACTACACTGTCACACCCAGTAACCACTACACTGTCAAACCCAGTAACCACTACATGTCACACCCAGTAAACACTACACCGTGCCACCCAGAAACCACTACACTGTCACACTCAGTAACCACTACAGTGTCACACCCAGTAACCACTACACTGTCACACACAGTAACCACTACACTGTCACACCCAATAACCACTACACTGTCACACACAGTAACCACTACACTGTCACACCCAGTTAGCACTACACTGTCACACCCAGTAACCACTACACTGTCATACCCAGTAACCTCTACACTGTTAGACACAGTAACCACTACACTGTCACACCCAGTAAACACTACACTGTCAAACACAGTAGCAACTACACTGTCAGACACAGTACCCACTACACTGTCACACTCAGTAACCACTACACTGTCAAACCCAGTAACCACTACACTGTCACACGCAGTAACCACTACACTGTCACACCCAGTAACCACTACACTGCCCCACCCAGAAACCACAACACTGTCACACCCAGTAACCACTACACTGTCACACCCAGAAACGACTGCACTGTCACACCCAGTAACCAATACACTGTCACACCCAGTAACCAATACACTGTCACACCCAGAAACCACAACACTGTCACACCCAGAATCCACTGCACTGTCACACGCAGTAACCACTACACTCTCACACCCAGTAACCAATACACTGTCACACCCAGTAACCACTACACTGTCACACCCAGTAACCACTACACTGTCACACCCAGTAACCACTACACTGTCACACCCAGTAACCACTACACTGTCAGACCCAGTAACCACTGCACTGTCACACCCAGTAACCACTACACTGTCACACCCATTAACCACTACACTGTCACACACAGTAACCACTACACTGTCACACCCAGTAACCTCTACACTGTCACACCCAGTAACCACTACACTGTCACACCCAGTAACCACTACACTTTCACACCCAGTAACAACTACACTGTCACACCCAGTAAACACTACACTGTCACACCCAGTAACAACTACACTGTCACACCCAGTAACCACTACACTTTCACACCCAGTAACCACAACAGTGTCACACCCAGTAACCACTACATTGTCACACCCAGTAACCACTACACTGTCACACCCAGTAACCACTACACTGTCACACCCAGTAACCACTACACTGTCACACCCAGTAACCACTACACTGTCACACCAAGTAACCACTACACTGTCACACCCAGTAACCACTAAACTGTCACACCCAGTAACAACTATACTGTCACACCCAGTAACCACTACACTGTCACACCCAATAACCACTTCACTGCCACACCCAGTAACCACAACACTGTCACACCCAGTAATCACTACACTGTGACACCCAGTAACCACTACACTGCCACACCCAGTAACCACAACACTGTCACACCCAGTAACCACAACACTGTCACACCCAGTAAACACTGCACTGTCACACCCAGTAATCACTACACTGTCACACCCAGTAACCACAACACTGTCACACACAGTAAACACTGCACTGTCACACCCAGTAACCACTACACTGTCAATCCCAGTAACCACAACACTGTCACACCCAGTAATCACTACACTGTCACACCCAGTAACCACTACACTGCCACACCCAGTAACCACAACACTGTCACACCCAGTAACCACAACACTGTCACACCCAGTAAACACTGCACTGTCACACCCAGTAATCACTACACTGTCACACCCAGTAACCACTACACTGTCACACACAGTAAACACTGCACTGTCACACCCAGTAACCACTACACTGTCAATCCCAGTAACCACTACACTGTGACACCCAGTAACCACTACACTGTCAAACCCAGTAACCACTACACTGTGACACCCAGTAACCACTACACTGTCAAACCCAGTAACCACTACACAGTCACACGCAGTAACCACTACACTGTCACACCCAGTAACCACTACACTGTCAAACGCAGTAACCACTGCACTGCCACACCCAGTAACCACCACACTGTCAAACCCAGTAACCACTACACTGTCACACGCAGTAACCACTACACTGTCCCACCCAGAAACCACTACACTGTCACACGCAGTAACCATTACACTGTCACACCCAGAAACGACAGCACTGTCACACCCAGCAACCAATACACTGTCACACCCAGAAACCACAACACTGTCACACACAGAATGCACTGCACTGTCACACGCAGTAACAACAACATAGTCACACCCAGTAACCAATACACTGTCACACACAGTAACCACTACACTGTCACACCCAGTAACCACTACACTGTCACACCCAGTAACCACTACACTGTCACACCCAGCAACCACTACGCTGTCACACCCAGTAACCACTACACTGTCACACCCAGTAACCACTACACTAACCACTAAACTGTCACACACAGTAACCACTGCACTGTCACACCCAGTAACCACTACACTGTCACACCCAGTTAGCACTACACTGTCACACCAATTAACCACTACACTGTCACACCCAGTAACCACTACACTGTCACACCCAGTTAGCACTACACTGTCACATCCAATAACTACTACAATGTCACACCCAGTAACCACTACACTGTCACACCCAGAAACCACTGCACTGTCACACCCAGTAACTACTGCACTGTCACACCCAGTAACCACGACAATGTCACACCCAGTAACCACGACACTGTCACACCCAGTAACCACTACACTGTCACACACAGTAACAACTACACTGTAACTCCTAGTATCCACTACACTGTCACACCCAGTAACCACTGCACTGTCAAACCCAATAATCACTACACTGTCACACCCAGCAACCACTACACTGTCACACCCAGTAACCACTACACTGTCACACCCAGTAACCACTACACTGACACACCCAGTAACAACTACACTGTCACACCCAGTAACCACTACACTGTCACACCCAGTAAACACTGCACTGTCACACCCAGTAACCACTACACTGTCACACGCAGTAACCACTACACTGTCACACCCATGTAACCACTACACTGCCCCACCCAGAAACCACAACACTGTCACACCCAGTAACCACTACACTGTCACACCCAGAAACGACTGCACTGTCACACCCAGTAACCAATACACTGTCACACCCAGTAACCAATACACTGTCACACCCAGAAACCACAACACTGTCACACCAAGAATCCACTGCACTGTCACACGCAGTAACCACTACACTGTCACACCCAGTAACCAATACACTGTCACACCCAGTAACCACTACACTGTCACACCCAGTAACCACTACACTGTCACACCCAGTAACCACTACACTGTCACACCCAGTAACCACTACACTGTCAGACCCAGTAACCACTGCACTGTCACACCCAGTAACCACTACACTGTCACACCCATTAACCACTACACTGTCACACACAGTAACCACTACACTGTCACACCCAGTAACCTCTACACTGTCACACCCAGTAACCACTACACTGTCATACCCAGTAACCACTACACTTTCACACCCAGTAACAACTACACTGTCACACCCAGTAACCACTACACTGTCACACCCAGTAACAACTACACTGTCACACCCAGTAACCACTACACTTTCACACCCAGTAACAACGACACTGTCACACCCAGTAACCACTACACTTTCACACCCAGTAACCACTACACTGTCACACCCAGTAACCACTAAACTGTCACACCCAGTAACCACTACCCTGTCACACCCAGTAACCACTACACTGTAAGACCCAGTAACCACTACACTGTCACACCCAGTAACCACTACACCGTCACACCCAGTAACCACTACACTGTCACACCCAGTAACCACTACACTGTCACACCCAGTAACCACTACACTGTCACACCCAGTAACCACTTCACTGCCACACCCAGTAACCACAACACTGTCACATCCAGTAATCACTACACTGTGACACCCAGTAACCACTACACTGCCACACCCAGTAACCACAACACTGTCACACCCAGTAACCACAACACTGTCACACCCAGTAAACACTGCACTGTCACACCCAGTAATCACTACACTGTCACACCCAGTAACCACTACACTGTCACACACAGTAAACACTGCACTGTCACACCCAGTAACCACTACACTGTCATTCCCAGTAACCACAACACTGTCACACCCAGTAACCACTACACTGTCACACGCAGTAACCACTACACTGTCACACCCATGTAACCACTACACTGCCCCACCCAGAAACCACAACACTGTCACACCCAGTAACCACTACACTGTCACACCCAGAAACGACTGCACTGTCACACCCAGTAACCAATACACTGTCACACCCAGTAACCAATACACTGTCACACCCAGAAACCACAACACTGTCACACCAAGAATCCACTGCACTGTCACACGCAGTAACCACTACACTGTCACACCCAGTAACCAATACACTGTCACACCCAGTAACCACTACACTGTCACACCCAGTAACCACTACACTGTCACACCCAGTAACCACTACACTGTCACACCCAGTAACCACTACACTGTCAGACCCAGTAACCACTGCACTGTCACACCCAGTAACCACTACACTGTCACACCCATTAACCACTACACTGTCACACACAGTAACCACTACACTGTCACACCCAGTAACCTCTACACTGTCACACCCAGTAACCACTACACTGTCATACCCAGTAACCACTACACTTTCACACCCAGTAACAACTACACTGTCACACCCAGTAACCACTACACTGTCACACCCAGTAACAACTACACTGTCACACCCAGTAACCACTACACTTTCACACCCAGTAACAACGACACTGTCACACCCAGTAACCACTACACTTTCACACCCAGTAACCACTACACTGTCACACCCAGTAACCACTACATTGTCACACCCAGTAACCACTACACTGTCACACCCAGTAACCACTACACTGTCACACCCAGTAACCACTAAACTGTCACACCCAGTAACCACTACACTGTCACACCCAGTAACCACTAAACTGTCACACCCAGTAACCACTACCCTGTCACACCCAGTAACCACTACACTGTAAGACCCAGTAACCACTACACTGTCACACCCAGTAACCACTACACCGTCACACCCAGTAACCACTACACTGTCACACCCAGTAACCACTACACTGTCACACCCAGTAACCACTACACTGTCACACCCAGTAACCACTTCACTGCCACACCCAGTAACCACAACACTGTCACATCCAGTAATCACTACACTGTGACACCCAGTAACCACTACACTGCCACACCCAGTAACCACAACACTGTCACACCCAGTAACCACAACACTGTCACACCCAGTAAACACTGCACTGTCACACCCAGTAATCACTACACTGTCACACCCAGTAACCACTACACTGTCACACACAGTAAACACTGCACTGTCACACCCAGTAACCACTACACTGTCATTCCCAGTAACCACAACACTGTCACACCCAGTAATCACTACACTGTCACACCCAGTAACCACTACACTGCCACACCCAGTAACCACAACACTGTCACACCCAGTAACCACAACACTGTCACACCCAGTAAACACTGCACTGTCACACCCAGTAATCACTACACTGTCACACCCAGTAACCACTACACTGTCACACACAGTAAACACTGCACTGTCACACCCAGTAACCACTACACTGTCAATCCCAGTAACCACTACACTGTGACACCCAGTAACCACTACACTGTCAAACCCAGTAACCACTACACTGTGACACCCAGTAACCACTACACTGTCAAACCCAGTAACCACTACACTGTCACACGCAGTAACCACTACACTGTCACACCCATGTAACCACTACACTGCCCCACCCAGAAACCACAACACTGTCACACCCAGTAACCACTACACTGTCACACCCAGAAACGACTGCACTGTCACACCCAGTAACCAATACACTGTCACACCCAGTAACCAATACACTGTCACACCCAGAAACCACAACACTGTCACACCAAGAATCCACTGCACTGTCACACGCAGTAACCACTACACTGTCACACCCAGTAACCAATACACTGTCACACCCAGTAACCACTACACTGTCACACCCAGTAACCACTACACTGTCACACCCAGTAACCACTACACTGTCACACCCAGTAACCACTACACTGTCAGACCCAGTAACCACTGCACTGTCACAC
The DNA here is from genome assembly GCA_030390025.1 of Squalus acanthias. Lineage (NCBI taxonomy): Eukaryota > Metazoa > Chordata > Chondrichthyes > Squaliformes > Squalidae > Squalus > Squalus acanthias. Next base: position 86,987,280 of record CM059439.1, read on the forward strand.
CCAGTAACCACTACACTGTCACACCCATTAACCACTACACTGTCACACACAGTAACCACTACACTGTCACACCCAGTAACCTCTACACTGTCACACCCAGTAACCACTACACTGTCATACCCAGTAACCACTACACTTTCACACCCAGTAACAACTACACTGTCACACCCAGTAACCACTACACTGTCACACCCAGTAACAACTACACTGTCACACCCAGTAACCACTACACTTTCACACCCAGTAACAACGACACTGTCACACCCAGTAACCACTACACTTTCACACCCAGTAACCACTACACTGTCACACCCAGTAACCACTACATTGTCACACCCAGTAACCACTACACTGTCACACCCAGTAACCACTACACTGTCACACCCAGTAACCACTAAACTGTCACACCCAGTAACCACTACACTGTCACACCCAGTAACCACTAAACTGTCACACCCAGTAACCACTACCCTGTCACACCCAGTAACCACTACACTGTAAGACCCAGTAACCACTACACTGTCACACCCAGTAACCACTACACCGTCACACCCAGTAACCACTACACTGTCACACCCAGTAACCACTACACTGTCACACCCAGTAACCACTACACTGTCACACCCAGTAACCACTTCACTGCCACACCCAGTAACCACAACACTGTCACATCCAGTAATCACTACACTGTGACACCCAGTAACCACTACACTGCCACACCCAGTAACCACAACACTGTCACACCCAGTAACCACAACACTGTCACACCCAGTAAACACTGCACTGTCACACCCAGTAATCACTACACTGTCACACCCAGTAACCACTACACTGTCACACACAGTAAACACTGCACTGTCACACCCAGTAACCACTACACTGTCATTCCCAGTAACCACAACACTGTCACACCCAGTAATCACTACACTGTCACACCCAGTAACCACTACACTGCCACACCCAGTAACCACAACACTGTCACACCCAGTAACCACAACACTGTCACACCCAGTAAACACTGCACTGTCACACCCAGTAATCACTACACTGTCACACCCAGTAACCACTACACTGTCACACACAGTAAACACTGCACTGTCACACCCAGTAACCACTACACTGTCAATCCCAGTAACCACTACACTGTGACACCCAGTAACCACTACACTGTCAAACCCAGTAACCACTACACTGTGACACCCAGTAACCACTACACTGTCAAACCCAGTAACCACTACACAGTCACACGCAGTAACCACGACACTGTCACACCCAGTAACCACTACACTGTCAAACGCAGTAACCACTGCACTGCCACACCCAGTAACCACCACACTGTTAAACCCAGTAACCACTACACTGTCACACGCAGTAACCACTACACTGTCACAGCCAGTAACCACTACACTGTCCCACCCAGAAACCACTACACTGTCACACGCAGTAACCATTACACTGTCACACCCAGAAACGACAGCACTGTCACACCCAGTAACCAATACACTGTCACACCCAGAAACCACAACACTGTCACACCCAGAATGCACTGCACTGTCACACGCAGTAACCACGACACTGTCACACCCAGTAACCAATACACTGTCACACCCAGTAACCACTACACTGTCACACCCAGTAACCACTACACTGTCACACCCAGTAACCACTACACTGTCACACCCAGCAACCACTACACTGTCACACCCAGTAACCACTACACTGTCACACCCAGTAACCATTACACTAACCACTAAACTGTCACACACAGTAACCACTGCACTGTCACACCCAGTAACCACTACACTGTCACACCCAGTTAGCACTACACTGTCACACCAATTAACCACTACACTGTCACACCCAGTAACCACTACACTGTCACACCCAGTTAGCACTACACTGTCACATCCAATAACTACTACAATGTCACACCCAGTAACCACTGCACTGTCACACCCAGAAACCACTGCACTGTCACACCCAGTAACGACTGCACTGTCACACCCAGTAACCACAACAATGTCAAACCCAGTAACCACGACACTGTCACACCCAGTAACCACTACACTGTCACACACAGTAACAACTACACTGTAACTCCTAGTATCCACTACACTGTCACACCCAGTAACCACTGCACTGTCAAACCCAATAATCACTACACTGTCACACCCAGCAACCACTACACTGTCACACCCAGTAACCACTACACTGTCACACCCATTAACCACTACACTGTCACACCCAGTAACAACTACACTGTCACACCCAGGAACCACTACACTGTCACACCCAGTAAACACTGCACTGTCACACCCAGTAACAACTACACTTTCACACCCAGTAACAACTACACTGTCAAACCCAATAACCACTACACTGTCACACCCAGTAACCACTACACTGTCACACCCAGTAACCACTACACTGTCACACCCAGTAACCACGACACTGTCACACCCATAACCACTACACTGTCACACCCAGTAACCTCTACACTGACACACCCAGTAACCACTACACCGTCACACCCAGTAACCACTACACCTTCACACCCAGTAACCACTACACTGTCAAACCCAGTAGCCACTACACTGTCAGACCCAATACCCACTACACTGTCACACTCAGTAACCACTACACTGTCACACCCAGTAACCTATACACTGTCACACCCAGTAACCACTACACTGTCACACCCAGTAACCACTACACTGTCACACCGAGTAACCACTACACTGTCACACCCAGTAACCACTACACTGTCACACTCAGTAACCACTACACTGTCACACACAGTAACCACTACAGTGTCACACCCAGTAACCTCTACACTTTCAGACCCAGTATCCACTACACTGTCACACCCAGTAACCTCGACACTGTCAGACCCAGTAACCACTACATGTCACACCCAGTAAACACTACACTGTGCCACCCAGAAACCACTACACTGTCACACTCAGTAACCAGTACAGTGTCACACACAGTAACCACTACACTGTCACACCCAGAAACCACTGCACTGTCACACCCAGTAACTACTGCACTGTCACACCCTCAAACCACTACACTGTCACACCCAGTAACCACTGCACTGTCACACGCAGTAACCACTACACTGTCACACCCAGTAACCAATACACTATCACACCCAGTAACCACTACACTGTCACAGCCAGTAACCACTACACTGTCACACCCAGTAACCACTACACAGTCAGACCCAGTAACCACTGCACTGTCACACCCAGTAACCACTACACTCTCACACCCAGTAACCACTACACTGTCACAGCCAGTAACCACTACACTGTCACACCCAGTAACCACTACACTGTCAAACCCAGTAACCAATACACTCTCACACCCAGTAACCACTACACTGTCAGACACAGTAACCACTAAACTGTCACACCCAGTAACCACTACACTGTCACACCCAGTAACCACAACACTGTCACACCCAGTAACCACTACACTTTCACACACAATAATCACCTTACTGTCACACCCAGTAACCACTACACTGTCACACCCAGTAACCGCTACACTGTCACACCCAGTAACCACTACACTGTCACACCCTGTAACAACTATACTGTCACACCCAGTAACCAATACACTGTCAAACCCAGTTGCCACTACACTGTCAATCCCAGTAACCACTGCACTGTCAGACCCAGTAACCACTACACTGTCAGACCCAGTAACCACTACACTGTCAAACCCAGTAACCAATACACTGTCACACCCAGTAACCACTACACTGTCAAACACAGTAACCACTACACTGTCAATCCCAGTAACCACTACACTGTCACACCCAGTAACCACTACACTGTCACACCCAGTAACCACGACACTGTCACACCCAGTAACCACTACACTGTCACACCCAGTAACCACTACACCGTCACACCCAGAAACCACTGCACTGTCACACCCAGTAACCACGACACTGTCACACCCAGTAACAACTACACTGTCACACCCAGTAACCACTACACTGTCACACACAGCAACCACTACACTGTCACACACAATAATCACTATACTGTCACACCCAGCAAACACTACACTGTCACACCCAGTAACCACTGCACTGTCACACCCAGTAACCACTACACTGTCACACACAGTAACAACGACACTGTCACTCCCAGTATCCACTACACTGTCACACCCAGTAACCACTACACTGTCAAACCCAGTAATCACTACACTGTCACACCCAGTAACCACTACACTGTCACACCCAGTAACCACTACACTGTCACACCCAGTAACCACTACACTGTCACACCCATAACCAATACACTGTCACACCAAGTAACCTCTACACTGACACACACAGTAACTACTACACCGTCACACCCAGTAACAACTACATAGTCAAACCCAGTAACCACTACACTGTCACACCCAGTAACCGCTACACTGTCATACCCAGTAACCTCTACACTGTTAGACACAGTAACCACTACACTGTCACACCCAGTAAACACTACACTGTCAAACACAGTAGCAACTACACTGTCAGACACAGTACCCACTACACTGTCACACTCAGTAACCACTACACTGTCAAACCCAGTAACCACTACACTGTCACACGCAGTAACCACTACACTGTCACACCCAGTAACCACTACACTGTCCCACCCTCAAACCACTACACTGTCACACCCAGTAACCACTACACTGTCACACCCAGAAACGACTGCACTGTCACACCCAGTAACCAATACACTGTCACACCCAGTAACCAATACACTGTCACACCCAGAAACCACAACACTGTCACACCCAGAATCCACTGCACTGTCACACGCAGTAACCACTACACTGTCACACCCAGTAACCAATACACTGTCACACCCAGTAACCACTACACTGTCACACCCAGTAACCACTACACTGTCACAGCCAGTAACCACTACACTGTCACAGCCAGTAACCACTACACTGTCACACCCAGTAACCACTACACAGTCAGACCGAGTAACCACTGCACTGTCACACCCAGTAACCACTACACTCTCACACCCAGTAACCACTACACTGTCACAGCCAGTAACCACTACACTGTCACACCCAGTAACCACTACACTGTCAAACCCAGTAACCAATACACTGTCACACCCAGTAACCATGACACTGTCACACGCAGTAACTACTACACTCTCACACCCAGTAACCACTACACTGTCAGACACAGTAACCACTAAACTGTCACACCCAGTAACCACTACACTGTCACACCCAGTAACCACAACACTGTCACACCCAGTAACCACTACACTTTCACACACAATAATCACCTTACTGTCACACCCAGTAACCACTACACTGTCACACCCAGTAACCGCTACACTGTCACACCCAGTAACCACTACACTGTCACACCCTGTAACAACTATACTGTCACACCCAGTAACCAATGCACTGTCAAACCCAGTTGCAACTACACTGTCAATCCCAGTAACCACTGCACTGTCAGACCCAGTAACCACTACACTGTCAGACCCAGTAACCACTACACTGTCAAACACAGTAACCACTACACTGTCAATCCCAGTAACCACTACACTGTCAGACCCAATAACCACTACACTTTCAGACCCAGTAACCACTACACTGTCAGACCCAGTAACCACTACACTGTCACACCCAGTAACCACTACACTGTCACACCCAGTAACCACGACACTGTCACACCCAGTAACCACTACACTGTCACACCCAGTAACCACTACACTGTCAGACCCAGTAACCACTACACTGTCAATCCCAGTAACCACTACACTGTCACACCCAGTAACCACTACACCGTCACACACAGTAACAATGACACTGTCACTCCCAATATCCACTACACTGTCACACCCAGTAACCACTACACTGTCAAACCCAGTGATCACTACACTGTCACACCCAGTAACCACTACACTGTCACACCCAGTAACCACTACACTGTCACACCCAGTAACCACTACACTGTCACACCCATAACCAATACACTGTCACACCCAGTAACCTCTACACTGACACACACAGTAACCACTACACCGTCACACCCAGTAACAACTACATTGTCAAACCCAGTAACCACTACACTGTCACACCCAGTAACCGCTACACTGTCATACCCAGTAACCTCTACACTGTTAGACACAGTAACCACTACACTGTCACACCCAGTAAACACTACACTGTCAAACACAGTAGCAACTACACTGTCAGACACAGTACCCACTACACTGTCACACTCAGTAACCACTACACTGTCAAACCCAGTAACCACGACACTGTCACACGCAGTAACTACTACACTCTCACACCCAGTAACCACTACACTGTCAGACACAGTAACCACTAAACTGTCACACCCAGTAACCACTACACTGTCACACCCAGTAACCACAACACTGTCACACCCAGTAACCACTACACTTTCACACACAATAATCACCTTACTGTCACACCCAGTAACCACTACACTGTCACACCCAGTAACCGCTACACTGTCACACCCAGTAACCACTACACTGTCACACCCTGTAACAACTATACTGTCACACCCAGTAACCAATACACTGTCAAACCCAGTTGCCACTACACTGTCAATCCCAGTAACCACTGCACTGTCAGACCCAGTAACCACTACACTGTCAGACCCAGTAACCACTACACTGTCAAACACAGTAACCACTACACTGTCAATCCCAGTAACCACTACACTGTCAGACCCAATAACCACTACACTTTCAGACCCAGTAACCACTACACTGTCAGACCCAGTAACCACTACACTGTCACACCCAGTAACCACTACACTGTCACACCCAGTAACCACTACACTGTCACACCCAGTAACCACGACACTGTCACACCCAGTAACCACTACACTGTCACACCCAGTAACCACTACACTGTCAGACCCAGTAACCACTACACTGTCAATCCCAGTAACCACTACACTGTCACACCCAGTAACCACTACACCATCACACCCAGAAACCACTGCACTGTCACACCCAGTAACCACGACACTGTCACACCCAGTAACCACTACACTGTCACACCCAGTAACCACTACACTGTCACACACAGCAACCACTACACTGTCACACACAATAATCACTATACTGTCACACCCAGTAAACACTACACTGTCACACCCAGTAACCACTACACTGTCACACCCAGAAACCACTATACTGTCACACCCAGTAACCACTACTCTGTCACACACAGTAATCACTACACTGTCACACCCAGTAACCACTACACTGTCACACCCAGTAACCACTACACTGTCACACCCAGTAACCACTACACTGTCACACCTAGTAACCACTACACTGTCACACCCAGAAACCACTGCAATGTCACACCCAGTAACCACTGCACCGTCACACCCAGTAACCAATACACTGTCACACCCAGTAACCACTACACTGTCACACACAGTAACAAATACACTGTCACACCCAGTAACCACTACACTGTCACACCTAGTAACCACTACACTGTCACACCCAGAAACCACTGCAATGTCACACCCAGTAACCACTGCACCGTCACACCCAGTAACCACTACACTGTCACACCCAGTAACCACTACACTGTCACACCCAGTAACCACTACACTGTGGGAGGTCTCAGGGAGTGAGGATATTGGCTGTGGGAGGTCTCAGGGAGTGAGGATATTGGCTGTGGGAGGTCTCGGGGAGTGAGGATATTGGCAGTGGGAGGTCAGGGAGTGAGGATATTGACTGTGCGACGTCTCAGGGAGTGAGGATATTGGCTGTGGGAAGTCTCAGGGAGTGAGGATATTGACTGTGGGAAGTCTCAGGGAGTGAGGATATTGGCTGTGGGAGGTCTTGGGGAGTGAGGATATTGGCTGTGGGAGGTCTCAGGGAGTGAGGATATTGGCTGTGGGAGGTCTCGGGGAGTGAGGATACTGGCTGTGGGAAGTCTCAGGGAGTGAGGATATTGGCTGTGGGAAGTCTCGGGGAGTGAGGATATTGTCTGTGGGAAGTCTCAGGGAGTGAGGATATTGGCTGTGGGAGGTCTCAGCGAGTGAGGATATTGACTGTGGGAAGTCTCAGGGAGTGAGGATATTGACTGTGGGAAGTCTCAGGGAGTGAGGATATTGACTGTGGGAAGTCTCGGGGAGTGAGGATATTGACTGTGGGAGGTCTCAGGGTGTGAGGATATTGACTGTGGGAGGTCTCAGGGAGTGAGGATATTGGCTGTGGGAAGTCTCAGGGAGTGAGGATATTGACTGTGGGAGGTCTCAGGGAGTGAGGATATTGGCTGTGGGAAGTCTCAGGGAGTGAGGATATTGACTGTGGGAAGTCTCGGGGAGTGAGGATATTGACTGTGGGAGGTCTCAGGGAGTGAGGATATTGGCTGTGGGAGGTCTCAGGGAGTGAGGATATTGACTGTGGGTGGTCTCAGGGAGTGAGGATATTGACTGTGGGAGGTCTCAGGGAGTGAGGATATTGGCTGTGGGGACATCACCTGTGTCAAAAACAGTTAGGTTGGCTGTGCCCTGAAATTCCGCTGGGGGTTTCTCATAACTTATATTACTCCAGGTTTTTGCTCCAGATTGAAGGGGTAAGTGAGGAGAGAAGATGGTGTGGAGGAGGTCGAACAAAAAGAGGGGGTTGGAAGAAGTGAGGGAGGGAGATAGGAGGAGGACGAGGAAAGGGGATGAGGGGGATAGAGAATGGGAAAGAGTAGGGGGAACAGGGGGAGGAGGAGTGGGTAGAGGAGATGAGGAATGTAAGGGATAGAGGAGCAAAGAATGAGAGGTACATCACCAGGAAGGCCGTGTGGGGAGGGGCGGCGAGAGTCGGGTGGGAAATAATCTTAGTAGAGTAGGAAACACTGTCATTTAATAGCATGGTTTGGGGGTTTGGCTGCCATCGAGCCGGTTTGACAGCGATGTGCTATTCACTAGGGAGGACCAGCCAGGTTTAGACACTTGGCCATGAGTAACCAGTAATGGGCACAGGGCAGCAGAGTCCTGGTGTAAAATCGGGGTCACTATCGAAACTGGTTAAATTAAAATTAATGCTTACAAATCCAGCAAAACATAAAACTATACCTCAGGCTTTGTGAGACTTAAAGGGGGAGAATGCAGACTCAAATCATCATCACCCGTAGATTTTTGATGTTATTTTGAAAGCTCGTAATGTTACATATTACACGGGAAATCCCTATCACAGTGCCACCTACAGGTGTAAGAGGTGTTGTGTCGAATTCGATGTCCCAGCTAATACATATATTTATGGGCCAGAAATTTGGCTTTCCGGCTTCCTGCGGGTGCAAGCATCGCGTGCGTACTTACCTACCGCGCCTGCTGTTGTGCTTCGGGCCCACGAGGACTTCGGCTCCTGGGCCTCCTGCAGCTGCCGGCGCGCAGTGCTTGCGTATCCCAGGGGCGCAGTTAGTTCGAAGCGTCCCCTGGGATCACGTGGGCCATGGAGAGCCAATCGGAGCAGGGCATTTTCATTCATAGATTTGACAGGAAGGCCTATCAAATCTATGAATGGAGATCGGCCCCAAAACCACACTTAAACTTCAAATAAATTTTTTTAAAAATCACATTTTTAAAATAACTATAAGTTACATAAATTAACTACTTTAAACAAAAATTTAAATTTTTGAAAAAATGAATTATACTTTTTAACGGTGCTAAAAATAAACTTACCTTTCTTTAAAGTATGTAATAATGATAAACCTGTTGAAAAAATGTTTAAATTGTAATTAATTAACCACTTACCTTGTTAAAAACAGGCCTTGCGCCTCCTTTTTAAAAGTGCAGCTTCTCCATACTTACCCTCCCGGAGAAACCTGAAAAAAACCCGAAGTTCGCTGCGTGCGCGCAGCCTCTCCCGCACACGCGTTCGACTTCTGAACCCCTTCCTTCAGGGGAACGGAAACCGGCACTTCAGGTGGCCTTACGGGTGAGTACACAGCACGTACTCACCCGACAAGAGCCGAATTTCTGGCCCAATATATAGATAGTTGTCACATTGATGATCCGATCGCCGTCATGATCAGAGCTCTGATTCCTATAAGCTTTGCGGGACCCATCTTCCAGACTATATGTGCAACATCAGGTCATAAAAAGTATTTGGAACTGCAGGCACTGGGACCCAGAGGCTGACAAACATCTGCAGTTTCTTGTGCCCCTCCCCTCTTCTCCCCCAGCTGCAACATTATAGGCACCGGCACCCCCTGGCCACCCCAGTTTAATTCAAGTGTCAGCCGTAGCTCAGTGGGCAGCACTCTCACCTCTGAGTCAGAAGGTTGTGGGCTCATAGTCCCACTCCAGAGACTTGAGCACACAGTTCAAGCTGACACTCCCAGTGCAGTACTGAGGGAGTGCTGCACTGTCGGAGGTGTCATCTTTTGGATGAGACGTTAAACCGAGGCCCCGTCTGCCCTCAGGTGGACCTAAAACATCACGTGGCACTATTTCGAAGAAGAGCAAGGGAGCTGATGTCTCAACCATGTAGATTTCAAAAAAACCCTGTGCAATAGCAAAATGCTGGAAGCCTGTTTGGCCCAGTGGTAAGGGCATGATACAGTTAAACCTAGAAGCACAGACACACCTGTGAGTTTTAATTTAACTTTGGAAAAGACATTTACTTTGGACAATGAGCGTCTCAATAGGTGATTTAACGGTGAGTAGGCGATTTAACTTTGGTCAATGAGACTTTGTGTTTTAATGGGTTTCGATGGATCTTCAATGGATAAGACAACGATGCCAGTTCCGCTGGAACAATGGACTTCCTGGCCTCAATGGAAAAACACTTTAACCTTGGGCAAAGCACATCAGCAGTAAGACTAAATCACATTAAATATGTACCCCGGGGGGCAGGGGAGCAGGGGGGGCGGTGGGGAGACAAGATTTGGAATTATCTTCCATCCCTCAGCCCTGTACATATCCTGTGGTTTGGATTACTAGGTGTGTATTGGAAAACAAGAGTTGGGGGAAGGCCCAGACTCGAAAAGGCGTGACGGAAGAGCTATAAGAAGGAACCTCACCACAGCTCTCTCTCTCTCTCTCTCTCTCTCTCTCAGAAGCTAGCTCTGACTACAGCAACTGCCAGGTGTAAGAAGGAAGGGAAGACGGTCATCTCCAGCTCCCAGCCTGCAATCGACGTCGGCCACGACCAGCCGGACGGGTGATTGTACGTATCAGTTGACTCTACAAGGGGTTTGCGCTGTGTAGGCAGCTGCAGTCAGATAAAGGAGGACGGGGAACAGGTCATTTCCGATCCAGGCCTACAATCCACAACGGTAACGACCGGCCGGATGGGTGATTGTAAGTCTCAGCCAAATCTCAACAGGGTTTTTTGTCTGTGTTTTGTTGGTTTTAATAAACTGACAGTTTTGGGTTGAACCTAAAGCTTTGTGTCGCCTACCATTTTGTTCCTGTAAAACCCAGAGTCAAAGAACCCTTGCAAGGACGAGGAAACCAAACACCTTACATATCTTGGTGACCGTGGGCAGGATTCTTGAGGTGTGGAGCAAAATAAGGCACAAAGTAAGGGCAACAAACCCTAGGGAGGCTAAGGTAGTCTCAGGGAGGCTAAGGTGGTCTCAGGGAGGCTAAGGTAGTCTCAGGTTGGCTAAGGTAGTCTCAGGGAGGCTAAGGTAGCCAGAGTAAACATTTCTGAGCCAGGTGCAAAAGAAATTATGTATTCTCCGCAGGAGAAAGCAGCAGAGTGGGCGGTTAGTAATAGCCGTTGGAAGTCTATGGAGGCTAAGGTAGCCTTGTATATATGTAGCAAGTTAGACATTTCTGAGCCATGGGCACGAGAACTGTTACACTCTGAGGATCCGCAGGAAAAAGCGGCAGAATGGACGGTTAGCAGTAACCATAAAAGAACGAGAGAGAAGGCGATTTGACTGCTGTGTCTACAGAAGCAAACCTCAATTCTCAGGGAAAAGGTGAAACAGCTGGAAGATGAGAAAAGGGAACTAGAAACCAAGGCAAGCGATAAGGATGCTGTCGTAGAGCGACTGACGAAAGATTTAAGTGAGGAAAGGCAGGAGAGAAAGATTAAGGAGGAGGGGGCGCAGAACAATCTAGAATACTTACAGTGTCAGGTGACAGAGGGTAAGAGGCCGTGTCAGACTCACTGCGAACAAAGTGAAAGGAATCTAGAAAGAGCCGAAGAGGCGGAGGAAGGATTGAAAGATATCAAGGTAGCGTATAGAGTAGCCCAAACTCAGGGTTATGAGGGGGCAGATCACGGGCCTTGTAATGAAAAGATCCGTAAGTTGACCTTCAAACTATCCGGGGCCAGAGGGATGGTTTGTCTCTTGGCGCCTGGAGAAGTTGGGGAAGACTGGGATATGGAGGGTAAAGAATCAGATGATGGGCCCCCGTATAGCGAGCATCGGCCGGCTCCCGAAGCACCGGGACCACCGAGACCGATGTGTCCCCTACCACAGCAGAAGTTGGGTCCGCCACCAGTGGGTGGTGGACGGGCGCTGTTGCCGAGCGATTATGTGCTCCTATTTACGTCGCTTCAGCTACAGGAAATGCTGGCGAGTGTGGCTAAATTAAAGCAGGGAGGGGACGCCTCCGTTCATTTTGCCAATATAGAGCAGGTAGGGGGCATTCATAACTGCAACAAGGAGGAGATGAGGAAGTTGATACTGTTCTCCCTAGATGGGAAGCTATATCAGAGTTTGTCGGCAGCCACCAAGTTAGGGGGAGGAACCATACACGGCTTAAAAGATGAGATCTTGGTAGCACTAGGGCACAGCCAAGGTAGTCCGTTCTTGCAGGTGGAGCAGACTAGGCAGCAGGCGAATCGCCAGATACGTTTGCAGATAGATTGTGGGCGATTTATGTGAGGGCCACTGGAGGAGATCTAGTACGCGCAGACTTAAGAGGGGCTCCCAGGAATCATTGGCTGAGGACCGTAGTGTCCAACAGTTTGCCGTGAATCAGGGCAAAGGCCGAGTCATGGTTTGACCCAGAGGACCTCCACAATACGGAGGTGGGGGTGCTGAGGAAGCTGACTCTAGCTTTCAAGTCAGGACAAGGGGAAGAGGAGAAAGACAGGGGGAAGGTGCACAAAGTGAAAGGGAATGTGAGGAGTAAAAGGGAATGGAGACAGGAGGGAAGTCATGCGGGTAGATCCCAGGCATGTTTTAACTGTGGGAAGTTGGGACACTGGAGTAAGGAGTGTAAGCTCCCGAAAGGGGGGAAACCAGGGCACGAGGGTGCCGAGGTAGAGACGAACCGAGGGAAGGTAGAAGACGACCCAATAAAAATCCTAGTGGCCGCATTACAGCAGGTTATGGGCAAGGAAAAAGGGAAACTGGATGCTGCTGTGGGTGACAGAGGACCCAGTGAGGGTCACTGTGACGGGGCCGCGCCCAGCCCGAGTAGCTGTGTCCGCTCATCTACGATGAGTGGGGCAGACCATGTGTAGATGTGAAAGTGGAGACCGTTAGGGGAAGGTATTTGGGAGATACAGGAGCCTCTAGCACGGTGGTCCACTCACCGAATCCGACCACTTCCCCATGGTCGAGCGGGTTCCCATTTACACTAGCAGGTTTCACGGGTAATGAACAGGCTGGGGTGGTATCGAAACCCTTAACGATAGAATTAGGACCCAACGTAACGAAATGGGAATGCATTTTGATGAACTGGGAACAACCCGATTCGGGAGTTCTCAGGGCCGACTACATGTTGGCACACCACGCCATAGTAGACATGAAAAACAACTGTCTATGGGGGGCAGTCGATGCAGATAGGATAGGCGAGGTTGTAGTGATTCCCAGGGACAGTAAGGATAAAGGCAGCACCTGTACGATGAAGCCGAAAGGGAGCTATGACCTGGAACAATTGGTATATAGCATCCCGGCCAGGTATCAAAGGCATGTACCGGAGAATATAGATGTGTTTGCCACGCACAGACATGATTGCGGGAGAGTGACGGGGGTAGAGGTGAAGGTAGATGGGGACCCAATGTCGTGGCCCCAGAAACAGTATAACTTTCCCCGGGAAGCAGAAAAGGACTTGGAAACTGCTATAAATTCCCTGGTGGAACAAGGTGTATTAAGAACGGTAGCCACCCATGTAAATTCACCCCTTTGGCCGGTAAAGAAGTCCAATAAATCATGGAGGGCCACGGTAGATTACCGGGTCCTGAATAAGAATATTCCAGCCTGTGCGCCCACGGTAGTGGCAGTAGCAGACTTAATAGGGAGTATCCCCGCGGCGGCAACAACTTTTACAGTATTGGATATTTCAAACGGGTTCTGGTCCATTCCCATGAGGCGGGAGGATCAGTATAAATTCGCCTTTACATTGAAAGGACAGCAGTATACGTGGACGTGTCTTCCACAAGGGTTTCACAATAGTCCCTCAATTTTCCACCAAAGCATGGCCGAGGCACTAAAGAGTCTTAGTCAGCCTGACTGGTTGATCCAATATGTGGATGATCTGTTATTCTTCTCCGAAGGTACGGAGGATTACGGGCCATTACTGAGTGAATTATTGGAGCTGTTAAAGGAAGCAGGTTTTAAAGTAAATCCAAAGAAAGCCCAAGTTGGACAAGGGGAGGTGCAATTTTTAGGATTGACCATTGGAGCAGGAGAAAGAGCTATAGATGGAGTGAAGAGAAAGGCAGTCCAGGAACTACCCGTTCCGAAGGACGTGTCTGGGATAAGGTCTTTCCTGGGAATAACGGGTTACTGCAGGGAGTTTATCGAAGGATATGCAGCCACGGCAGCCCCTTTGCTGAGGCTTCTTAGGAAGGGAGTAGAATGGGAGTGGGGTGAAAGTTGCCAGGAAACATTTACGCGCTTAAAAGAGGACCTACAAACGGCACCAGCGTTAGGAGCGATAAATGGGGACCAGGACTTTTACCTGGAGGTAGTGGCTACTGGGGACAGTTTAAGCGCAGTGTTACTCCAAGAGCGGCATGGCAGGTTGAGACCGGTGGCCTATGCCTCCCGAGTTCTTACAGCTTTTCTAATTGCGAGCGGCATCTTTTGCCGACCTTTTGGGCCGTCAACCACTTTCGGTCATTCACAGGGTCAGCTACAGTGACCCTATTGACCTGTCACACCCCGACACAAATGTTACTGGACGGTAGGATGAAGGACGGGACAGTGAGTAGCAGTAGGATTGCCCGTTGGACGTTGCTGCTCTCTCAGTTGGACCTGAAAGTGGAAAGACTAGAGGAGCCAAAGCTAGCCCCGAATCTGGTTTATCCGGGGACGGCTCACGTGTGCTCAGTAGAAGGAGTGTGGGATGTAGATGTGGGATTCCGGGCTGGGGAACACCCGACAGGTAGAGACATTTACGTGGATGGGTCTAGTTCGGTGACAAGCAGAGAAAGAAGGACAGATTGCGGGATTTATGATCCAGAGGCAGGGATAGAGAAGGCCATAAAACTCCCCAACACTTTGAGTGCACAGCAGGCCGAACTGGCTGCCGTAACATATGTAGTCACACACCCCAGTGAATTCCCAACCCCCTATACAATATGTTCAGACTCAATGTTCACTTGCAACTCCTGCACGGATTATCTAGCAATATGGGCTAGGCGAGGGTTCAAGTCCTCAGACGGGAAGGTGTTGGTGACGGCCCCTCTGTTAGAAGTCATTCTGAACGTCACGGGTAGTAACCAGCAGGATTACTACATCCAAAAGGTTGAAGCGTATTCCAAGACAGAGCCTAAGTGGAAAGTGGAAGGCTGATGTATTGGCCAAAATGGGGGCAGGGGAAGGGATACCTTGGGACCCGTACCGATCGGACAGATCATGGCTGTAAAGGGAAAAGAGGGACCCAAGGAGGTACAATTGCCACCCGATTTGAAACAGGCTCAGCTGCAAGATGCAGTCCTTAAAACGGTAATTAAGGATAAGGAATGTGGGAAGCCTGTAGAGGGACCTTTTGGAGCAGCAGACCTAGCAGTGAAACAGGGGATGTTATTCAAGGGGAATGGGTGGGTCGTGCCCGTGCAGTACAGGGAAGAATTTTTGCAGCTAGCTCATGGGGGTCCGGGGGCCGGACATCCAGGGCCAGAAACAACTTGGAATAAAGTGGAAGCTGTGGGATGGTGGCCCCAGCTCAGGGAAGATGTAAGGGATTATTGCGAGAACTGTTTAGTGTGCGCAGCAAATAATCCAGACCCCCACCGAAGGAAGGTTCCATTGGGACACACGAGGAGGGTAGAGGGACCATGGCAGTCTGTACAGATAGATTTCATTGGGCCACTGCCCACCACAAGTAGGGGCAATAAATATTGTCTGGTATTAGTGGATACTTTCTCGAAATGGGTGGAAGCTTTTCCTTGTAGGGCAGCGACAGCGTTAAACACGGCTAAGATTCTAGTGAAGGAAGTGTTTTCCCGATGGGGACTGCCCCTGATAGTAGAGTCAGATCAGGGAAGTCATTTCACCGGACTAGTAATGCAGGCCACCCTGAAGCTGCTCGGAATACAGGGAAAGTGGCATGTGGTGCATGACCCCCAATCATCGGGTATAGTAGAGAGGATGAACTGGACCTTAAATGAGAGGCTTAGGAAAGAGATAGGAGAGGTCCCGAAGAGATGGGATGAGGTCCTACCCCTGGTCCTAATGAGCATCAGAGCCAGTCTCTCTAAAAGTACGGGACACTCCCCGCATGAGTTAATGACAGGGAGGTCGATGAGGACCCTGACTCATGTGTTGGTACCGGTCCTGACCGAAGCACAGGTTAAGGAGGTCACATGGGGCAGGTTTGTTAGAGATCTGTACGATACTCTAAGGGGGCTGCTTTGGGAGGTAGCTAACAATATGGGAAGGCAGCACCAACAGAATAAAATGCTGTTGGAACCATGGGTAACACAGGAGTGGAAGGTAGGGGACCAGGCAATGGTCAGGAATTATGCCAGAGTAGGGGCATTCGAGCCATTATTTAAAGGACCCTATAATATCGTGGATAAGGCAAGTCCTATGGTCTATGCGATCCAGCTGCTGAGGCGAGTAAAGTGGTTTCACATCAACCAGTGCAAGCTGTACGACTCCGGAGAGAGAAGCACAAAACGGGCCAAGGCCCAAGGAACCGTAATGAGTTTGATCAATGTGAGCCTTTCTCCCATGCTGTGGGGTGATGAGGATGACTCAGAGGGCGGAGCAGTGAGACGAAGTGGTCGGGTGCCGAGACCCAGGGTGCTCTGGACACCTCCTCCTACTCCACCCCCGGGACCTCAAGAAGCCCAAACATCGGGACAAGAAAAAACGAAAGCAGTGATTGAACCAAAGTGTAAATATGTGTATCATTTAAGTGTGACCTGTGAAGGGGAGACCCCTCACAGAGCAGTGTTATTCTTTTGTTTTGTTTTTATAGAAGTGAATCGAATCAAGGACGCGAGATGAGGTGGGCGCTGCGGATGAGCGTGTGGATGATCCTGATTAAAGCAGGGTGGGGAGATCGGGGAGACACCGAGACATTCTTTACATACGGGTGTATGGGAGGAACTGGCCCCACCTTAACTCGGGGGGGGCGGGGGGGGGGGGGGCGACACGGGGTAATAATGGTATAATTACATACTCCCACGATGGGAATTGGCCGGGTTGGCTAGGGTCGAACTCGACCAAATATTCAAGGCGAACCGGGGACAAGATTGGGGAAGTGTCAGTGTCCTGCCCAAAGGTAAACATCATGACTAAGAGGGTTCGGGTGAAAGAGGGTAGACGGGTTTGTCTGGAATGTAAGGGGAGCACCCCCATGGGATGGTGGTGGTGGTTGCGGAAAACAGACAAAGGTAAAAATAACGCATCCACGGAATGGGAAAAGTTGGGTAATAATTCAAACAGGCAGACCATGGGAACTAAGGAAGGGGTAAAATTGTGTTGGGATAAATGGTGGAAGGAGGAGCAAGGAGTTTTATGTGTGCATGGTTGGGTCAGGGCACAACTGCAAAGGCGGGGTTGCCATTACTTTCAAACGGCAGTGGCAGGTCTTCGGGTCAGGAGTGAATTGGACTCAGAGTTTTGACCCTTGCGTGACCCCGGATCCTCCAAAAGCAGTCAATGCGACCGAACTGATCGCGAGCAAGATGAAGCCTCTACCAAAAGCCCCAGAGACTCAGGGTACAGAGGTCAAATGTCCCGTAACGGCACCCGGGCCTAAAAATGGGCTGGTGTTGATCCCAACAGGAAAAATGGTGTATCATTGGGCCAAAAATTGATCCCGCTGCGCGAGAGTACGCACTACGTACTCTCGCGTATTCTCTCTCCAATTGCCGGTTTTCTGCATGCCCTGCGCATACGCTGAAAACTGGCACTTGGTCTTTGGAAAAGGGGGCGGTTCCTCGGTGCATCGCGTGCGCGCTACAGACTGCGCGCACGCTGTGCACTTCGTGCTTTGGACGCGCAGGTAAGGACGGAAGATTTTAGAAATGGAAAAAGGAGGAGTAAGACCCACTTTTAACAAGGTAAGTAGTGAATTAAGTATTTTTTTGAATTTTTTTTAACAGGTATATCTTTTTTAGAGACTTTAAAGACAGGTAAGTTTATTTTTATAACTTTTTAAAAGATTTTAAATTTTTTCAAAAATTTAATTTTTTATTTAAAATGGTTAATTTATTTAACTATACTTATTTTATTAATGTGATGGGTTTTTTTTAAATTTAATTGAGGTTTAGCTGTTATTTTGGGGGGGTGTAAGATTCATAGCTTTCACAGCACGTATGTGAAACTTATGAATGGAAGATGGTGTGCTGCCATTGGCTCTAACTGAGTCACGTGATCCCACAGCTCGCACGAATTCACTACGCCGGTGGGATACGCAAGCACTGCCCAGCTGATGTCTGGAACATCAAGTTCGTGCGAGCTGGATCTGAAAAAGCCAACGCGGAGTGAGAGATCGCGTCTGCTCCTTACCCCCGCGGGAACAGAGCGAGATCAATTTCTGGGCCATTATATCATGTATATTACGAAGTAGCGTCGGTTATTCTTAATTTAACGGAGTTACAGTTGCCCCGGTGGTGCCTGCCAGAGATGGAAAAGTTGTATGAAAAGTTGTTAAAAGAAATGTTCAGACAATTCTACGAGAGGAATTATGGGGACGAAAGTCGGGGGGGAGTGTACAAACTGGTAAATAACAGCCACACGGGCTGGGGGAGACGAAAAAGGGGACTGATTAATGATGCGGCCACGGTGTTTAATACAGGGACGTCTCTGGTCAACAGTATGGACAACGCGCAGTTGCAATTACAAATAAATACCCTAAGGGACCAGCTAAGGAAAATACTGGGGGAGGGTAATGATATTGAGGGTCACGAATTGCAGGAAGACCAGGTGATGACGGTTCATCTAAAGGAAATGGTAGCTGAGCTGGAGACTCACGCTCAGACCATCAATGTATTAATAAAGGAGGGCCGAAATGCGTCGGATCGGGCTGCCCAAAATGATGTGTGTGTCATGTACGGGGCCTGGTTGTTAAACGAGGGGCGCAGTAATTTAGAGGATTTAAAACAAGGCCACGTACCGTCGTGGATCAGTAACAGGCACCTAAAGGCTTTGAGCGCTTATAACAACCTCATGAATCCGTGTCAGCTACGGTCGGCCTCCGAAGCGACCCAGTCCCTGTCAACTGTGGTCAGAATAAACAAACGGTAATGGGGATAGTTCCGAGGATGCCGGTGATGGGTCAGGCGCAACGGGGTCCATGTGAAGCATCATAAAACCCCTCAGTATGTGGTGAAGTTGGGGAACTCGATAACCGGCACTAGTCTGGAGGGATGTCAGGGAGGAGGTACACATGTGGTATTGTGTCTCTACCATTTAAATCCTTTCGATCGGCCAGTATGTGGGTTTGAATACGGAGACGGGCAGCCTATCAGCTGTATCATGGAAGTGATGGCTCACGGCCATGTCCCGCCCCAGGTTGTGTACAAGGGTAACGGAACCTACCGTGTAACCACTAGCGAAAGTTGGTACAGAATACACAGGGACACCTGGTGTCCAGTTCAAGATTCCACCTTTTGCTTCAAGCCCCAGGTAGAGACACAAGTAGCACAAGAAAGGATAATCCCCATCTCAGACCACAAACACATCGGTATCACAGTTAACGGTACTTTACCGAACTTCCAAGAATACATATCGCGTTTTGGATACGATATCCTGCCGTTACCCGAACATTTGGTTAAGCTATTAAAGAACCTAGAGTTGCCCCAAAAACATTATTACGCGTTACAGCAAAAGAATGAGAAAGAAAGGGAGGAAATCGAAGAGATGATTCCCCCTCCGTGATGGGAGTGGGACTCAACATTGAGATCCCTCCATGGATTCGAATCGCGTCGTATGTGTTGGTAATTGTACAATTGTGTATTATGTTGTATCTATTAATCTTGTCATGTAAATTAAGAAGGAAGACAAGAAGGGGGAAACTTAAAAGATTGAAACAGGAGGTTCAGGGTGTTTGAACCGAATGATGTATGTATGTAATAAAAGTGAAATGTAAAGATTTGGTTGAGACCGGCAATGCACCCAAAGGCAAAGAAGAAGCAGAATTCGTCAAGAGTAATGTCTCTAGTTTATAAAGAGACATTGGTTCAGATATTCCAATCCCTACAGGTGTGTTCGCGCTGTGTACCCACCTGTAGGGGCATCAGAAATGCCGGTTTCAGGCATGTACAGCGCATGCGCTGAAAACCGGCATTTCCGATCTGTCAAGAATGGTCTTGACAGATCCTCTGGCTGCCCTGGAGAAGGGCCTCTGCGGGCGGATAGTTCGCTTTTTGGAGACCCTCCGCCCGCAGAAAACCCTTACAATTCTTACGCCTGGTAAAAGCAGGTGTAAGGTCTGCTTTTACCAGAATAAGAGTTGAAAAAAAGTAAAAAAAAAAAAATGTTTTCACTGATTTATCATTTAAAAATACTTTAAAAAAGGCAAGTTTATTTTTAGCCCCGTAAAAAAATATAATTATTTTTTTCAAAAAATTAAATTTTTGTTTAAAATACTTAATTTATTGTAATTTCAAGTCATTTTAAAAATGTGATTTTTTAAAAATGTATTTAAAGTTTTACTATGTTTTTTCATTAATCTCTATTGATATATTTGACAGGTCTTCCTGTCAAATGTATGAAGGGAGATTCCCTTCTCTGATTGGCTCCCCATGGCCCACGTGATCCCAGGGACGCTGCGAACTACAAGCGTCTCTGGGATACGTGGGCCCTGCGCACTTCAAGTTTGGTGAGGCCCAGGAGCGGAAGCGTGTGCATCCCGGGAGCCCTCAGGTCAGGGCGCAGATTTTTCCAGATCGCAGGCCTCCGCCCGCGGAAAATACGGGCCATTAAAGGGGGAAATGTAGATTTCAAAAAAACCCCTGTGCAATAGCAAAATACTGGAAGCCTGTTTGGCCCAGTGGTAGGGGCATGATACAGTTAAACCTAGAAGCACAGACACACCTGTGAGTTTTAATTTAACTTTGGAAAAGACATTTACTTTGGACAATGAGCGTCTCAATAGGTGATTTAACGGTGAGTAGGCGATTTAACTTTGGACATTGAGACTTCGATGGATCTTCAATGGATAAGACAACGATACCAGTTTCGCTGGAACAATGGACTTCCTGGCCTGAATGAAAAACACTTTAACCTTGGGCAAAACACATCAGCAGTAAGACTAAATCACATTAAATATGTACCCCAGGGATTGGGGGGGAGACAAGATTTGGAATTATCTTCCAACCCTCAGCCCTGTACATATCCTGTGGTTTGGATTACTAGGTGTGTATTGGAAAACAAGAGTTGGGGGAAGGCCCAGACTCGAAAAGGCGTAACGGAAGAACTATAAGAAGGAACCTCACCACAGCTCTCTCTCTCTCTCTCTCTTGGAAGCTAGCTCTGACTACAGCAACTGCCAGGTGTAAGAAGGAAGGGAAGACGGTCATCTCCAGCTCCCAGCCTGCAATCGACGTCGGCCACGACCAGCCGGACGGGTGATTGTAAGTATCATTGACTCTACAAGAGGTTTGTGCTGTGTAGGCAGCTGCAGTCAGATAAAGGAGGACGGGGACAGGTCATCTCCGATCCAGGCCTACAATCCACAACGGTAACGACCGGCCGGATGGGTGATTGTAAGTTTCAGCCCAATCTCAACAGGGTTTTTTGTCTGTGTTTTGTTGGTTTTAATAAACTAACAGTTTTGGGTTGAACCTAAACCTTTGTGTCATCTGCCATTTTGTTCCTGTAAAACCCAGAGTCAAAGAACCCTTGCAAGGACGAGGAAACCAAACACCTGACAACCAACATCACTAAAACAGATTATCTGGTCATTTATCACATTGCTGTTTGTGGGATCTTGCTGTGCACAAATTGGCTGCAGCCTTTCCTACATTACAGCAGTGACTACACTTCAAAAGTACTTCATTGGCTGTAAAGCGCTTTGGGACGTCTGGAGGCTGTGAACGGCGCTTTGTAAATGCAAGTTCTTCTTTAAATGCCTGGCCCGGAAAGCCCCCATAACAATGGCGGAGACGGGTTGCAGATTTATGGCCCTGATATGATGGGCAGATTCTCCTCTTCATGGGGTGAGGGGGGTGTTGCGGTTGGGGCAGGACTTCTGCCTGCTGCCCCGAGACTGTTGTGACCCTGGCCCATTTTCTTGGGGTAGTGGGGTGGGTGTCGTTTCCTCTGCGGGGTGAGCTCCAGGTGGGAGTCCCACCACCTCGAAGGGTCAAAATGCCAGCAGCATCCTTTATAATGGTGATTTAAAACTAGCGAGGGGAAGGGAGGCATGGACTGGCGTGGCGGGGGGTGTGGGGGGGCTGCGGGGGGCGGCGTAGGGGAGCGGCAGAGAAACAGCTGATAAGAATGCACTGGTTAAATTGGGAAGGATCAGGAAAATAGATATAATGGTGGAGGCCATCCGATAGGAAAGTGGGAGTTTCGGCTGTTGGAAGCTTTGTCTCATAGGCAGCTCAGGGATTTCTTTGGGTTGCAGCTTCAGAGGGCCGTGCGTCTGGCTCGTGCAGTGATTAAGGCAGGGAGGGGAGGAGAAGTCTCTCCTGCAGAACACAACCCTCACTCCACGTTCCTTCATCTTTAAGTGGCATCGGGATCAGGCCCATATGATCGTTCTACCGAGAGACAAGTGCATGGAGCCCGAGAGCAGAGCACTGTAATGATTCTGTTTGACAGTGATTGCTACTGTGCGCGCAACTTTTCTCAGAGTCTGTTCCCTCATCAGGAAAAAAAATGTAACTGTCAGATCTGCAAATCACACAACCAGCAAGTGGGGGTGGGGGGGGGGGGGGGGGGGGAGGAAAGACACACAAATGTACACCGAAAAGTACCTAGTTAAAATTACTCGAGCTTGAAATGGTATTTTTAAATAAATCAAGACTGGGCCGAAACACATAGGTACATGAGAATATTGCCGTGTCCATCTGAAAGACAGATGGTGAAAGCTAACCGCAGCCATCAAGCTGAACGAAAGGGGATTTAAATTAAACTCCCACCACTGTTTCTGCTGCATCTCCAAGTCAGACGGATTCGCGGCTGCAACCATTATTCACTGTCTCATCAAAGTCATGCAGATGTCACATCAGCTGCCCGCTGTGTAGATCTGTTGTCACTCTGGATGGTTTGGGGAGGACTGGTCTGAATGCGGTTTTATTAATCGACATTTACAGACTGGGGCCGTGTGTGAATAACAGAGGGTGCACATTCAGAACATTCGGTTGCGATCGAGTCTATAAGGCGAAACTGTTTCCACTGACGGGAGGGTCGGTAACCAGAGGACACAGATTTAAGATCAGTGGCAAAAGAACCACAGGGGAGATGAGGAGAATTTTTGTTTTTCGCGGCGAGTTGTTATGATCTGGAATTCACTGTTTGAAAGGGTGGGGGAAGCAGATTCAAAAGTAACTTTCAAAAGGGAATTGGATATATACTTAAAAAGGAAAAATTTGCAAGGCTCTGGGGAAAGAGCAGGGGAATGGGACTAATTGGAGAGCGCTTTCAGAGAGGCACCATGGGCCGAATGGCCTCCTTCTTTGCTGTATCATTCTATGATTCTCTGAAGCTCGCTTGTCTGATCTTTTAGCGGAGACGTTAGCCCATTTAAAATGATGCCTCCGTTAAATAGCGTTGTTTGGACAGCATTATTTGCACCGTGTAATTTCTTGAGCTTCTTACTTTAAGGTGAATAGGGACTACCGCTTCATTTAGGGACCTTATCACCAAGGTAACATCAGGAAGGACCCCCAACTGTGAAACCTCTGTTCCCGCTCTGTCTCTTGGTTGGGATGTTGGTTTGCAAGGACCCGTTCTTTCTGATACCGTGCCAAACATTTTCAGAGCACTTTCGAAATTAAATTATTTTACCAGCAGGTTTTTCTCTTTAATCTTATTGTGTTATGGATGTTTTTACTTACTCCAGTGCACCTTTCATCTCCATCTATGAAGATTAATCATTTTCCACCAACCTTCCCACATTGATGTGTCTTTTTCACATCAGAGATTGGCGACACATCTCAAATTCTCCTCTGAGTTTGGGCATTAGATTGGTTGAAAAATGCCATTTACTGCTGATTCTCAGCCAGTTAGAATGCTATAAAGGACATTGAAAGCCAATGAGTAGCAAAGATGAAACAGGTTCATCCCAAAGGGCGGTGGATATCTGGAACAGCAATTGTGAGGTGTGTTGATTCACTCCTTCAGAGAGGAGCTGGATTAACGTCTGGTTCAGTCATTCCCAGGGACCTGCGACTCGAGCAGACACACTCCCACATTCCCAGGGACCTGCGACTCGAGCAGACACACTCCCACATTCCCAGGGAAGGCCTACACATGCAGATACACTCCAAGGATCTGTGACACATACAGACACACTGCCAGGGATCTCCCAGGCACCCCTGTAAATACTGACACACTCCCGGGGTCCTCCTGTAAATACTGACACACTCCCAGGGACCCCCTGTAAATACTGACACACTCCCAAGGATCCCATGTAAATACTGAATAACTCCCAGGGACCCCCTGCAAATACTGACACACTCCCAGGGACCCCCTGTAAATACTAAATAACTCCCAGGGACCCCCTGGAAATACTGACACACTCTCAATGACCCCTGTAAATACTGACACACTTCCGGGGACCCACTGTAAATACTGACACACTCCTAGGGACCATGTAAAAACTGACACACTCCCAGGGACTCCCTATAAATACTGAATAAGTCCCAGGGGCCCCCTGTAAATACTGACACATTCCCAGGGTCCTCCTGTAAATACTGACACACTCCAAGGGACCCCCTGTAAATACTGACACACTCCCACGGACCCCTGTAAATACTGACACACTCCCGGGGACCCCCTGTAAATACTGACACACTCCCGGGGACCCCCTGTAAATACTGACACACTCCCGGGGACCCCCTGTAAATACTGACACACTCCCACGGACCCCTGTAAATACTGACACACTCCCAGGGACCCCCTGTAAATACTGACACACTCCCGGGGACCCCCTGTAAATACTGACACACTCCCAGGGACCCCTGTAAATACTGACACACTCCCGGGGACCCCTGTAAATACTGACACACTCCCGGGGACCCCCTGTAAATACTGACACACTCCCGGGAACAACCTGTAAATACTGACACACTCCCGGGGACCCCCTGTAAATACTGACACACTCCCGGGAACCCCTGTAAATACTGACACACTCCCAGGGACCCCTGTAAATACTGACACACTCCAGGGACCCCCTGTAAATACTGACACACTCCCGGGGACCTCTGTAAATACAGACACACTCCCAGGGACCCCCTGTAAATACTGACACACTCCCGGGACCCCTGTAAATACTGACACACTCCCAGGGACCCCTGTAAATACTGACACACTCCCAGGGACCCCCTGTAAATACTGACACACTCCCGGGGACCTCTGTAAATACTGACACACTCCCGGGGACCCCCTGTAAATACTGACACACTCCCGGGAACACCCTGTAAATACTGACACACTCCCGGGGACCCCCTGTAAATACTGACACACTCCCGGGAACCCCTGTAAATACTGACACACTCCCAGGGACCCCTGTAAATACTGACACACTCCCAGGGACCCCCTGTAAATACTGACACACTCCCGGGGACCTCTGTAAATACAGACACACTCCCAGGGACCCCCTGTAAATACTGACACACTCCCAGGGACCCCTGTAAATACTGACATACTCCCGGGGACCCCATGTAAATACTGACACACTCCCGGGGACCCCTGTAAATACTGACACACTCCCGGGGACCTCTGTAAATACTGACACACTCCCAGGGACCCCCTGTAAATACTGACACACTCCCAGGGACCCCTGTAAATACTGACACACTCCCAGAGACCCCCTGTAAATACTGAATAACTCCCAGGGACCCCCTGTAAATACTGACATACTCCCGGGGACCCCCTGTAAATACTGACACACTCCCAGGGACCCCTGTAAATACTGACACACTCCCGGGGACCCCTGTAAATACTGACACACTCCCGGGAACACCCTGTAAATACTGACACACTCCCGGGAACACCCTGTAAATCCTGACACACTCCCGGGGACCCCTGTAAATACTGACAAACTCCCAGGGACCCCTGTAAATACTGACACACTCCCAGGGACCCCTGTAAATACTGACACACTCCCGGGGACCCCCTGTAAATACTGACATACTCCCGGGGACCCCTGTAAATACTGACACACTCCCGGGAACACCCTGTAAATACTGACACACTTCCAGGGACCCCTGTAAATACTGACACACTCCCGGGGACCCCCTGTAAATACTGACACACTTCCAGGGACCCCTGTAAATACTGACACACTCCCGGGGACCCCCTGTAAATACTGACACACTCCCAGGGACCTCTGTAAATACTGACACACTCCCGGGGACCCCTGTAAATACTGACACACTCCCGGGGACCTCTGTAAATACTGACACACTCCCAGGGACCCCCTGTAAATACTGACACACTCCCAGGGACCCCCTGTAAATACTGACACACCCCTGGGGACCTGCTGAAAATTACTGACACACTCCCAAGGATCCCATGTAAATACTGACACACTCCCAGGGACCCCCTGTAAATACTGACACACCCCTGGGGACCTCCTGAAAATTACTGACACACTCCCAAGGATCCCATGTAAATACTGACACACTCCCGGGGACCCCCTGTAAATACTGACACACTCCCAGGGACCACCTGTAAATACTGACACACCCCTGGGGACCTCCTGTAAATACTGACACACTCCCAGGGACCCCCTGTAAATACTGACACACTCCTAAGGTCCTCCTGTAAATACTGACATACTCTCACGGACCCACTTTAAATGCTGACATCATCTCAGGGACCCTCTGTAAATACTGACACATTCCCAGGCTCCTCCTGAAAATATTGACATATCCCAGGGTACCCTGTAAATACTGACCTGCTCCAAGGGACCCCTGTAAATACTGACCTGCTCCCAGGGACCTCTGTAAATACTGACACACTCCCGGGGACCTCTGTAAATACTGACACACTCCTGGGGACCTCTGTAAATACTGACACACTCCCGGGGACCCCTGTAAATACTGACACACTCCCGGGGACCTCTGTAAATACTGACACACTCCCGGGGACCCCTGTAAATACTGACACACTCTCAGGGACCCCTGTAAATACTGACACACTCACGGGACCCCCTGTAAATACTGACACACTCCCAGGGACCCCCTGTAAATACTGACACACTCCCACGGACCTCTGTAAATACTGACACACTCCTGGGGACCCCTGTAAATACTGACACACTCCCAGGGACCCCCTGTAAATACTGACACACTCCCAGGGACCCCTGTAAATACTGACACACTCCCAGGGACCTCTGTAAATACTGACACACTCCCGGGGACCCCCTGTAAATACTGACACACTCCCGGGGACCCCTGTAAATACTGACACACTCCCAGGGACCTCTGTAAATACTGACACACTCCCAGAGACCCCCTGTAAATACTGACACACTCCCAGGGACCCCTGTAAATACTGACACACTCCCGGGGACCCCTGTAAATACTGACACACTCCCAGGGACCTCTGTAAATACTGACACACTCCCAGAGACCCCCTGTAAATACTGACACACTCCCAGGGACCCCTGTAAATACTGACACCCTTCCAGGGACCCCCTGTAAATACTGACACACTCCCAGGGACCTCTGTAAATACTGACACACTCCCGGGGACCTCTGTAGATACTGACACACTCCCGGGGACCCCCTGTAAATACTGACATACTCCCGGGGACCCCTGTAAATACTGACACACTCCCGGGAACACCCTGTAAATACTGACACACTTCCAGGGACCCCTGTAAATACTGACACACTCCCGGGGACCCCCTGTAAATACTGACACACTTCCAGGGACCCCTGTAAATACTGACACACTCCCGGGGACCCCCTGTAAATACTGACACACTCCCAGGGACCCCTGTAAATACTGACACACTCCCAGGGACCACCTGTAAATACTGACACACTCCCGGGACCCCCTGTAAATACTGACACACTCCCAGGGACCCCCTGTAAATACTGACACACTCCCAGGGACCCCTGTAAATACTGACACACTCCCGGGGACCCCCTGTAAATACTGACACACTCCCAGGGACCCCCTGTAAATACTGACACACTCCCAGGGACCTCTGTAAATACTGACGCACTCCCGGGGACCTCTGTAAATACTGACACACTCCCGGGGACCCCGTGTAAATACTGACATACTCCCGGGGACCCCTGTAAATACTGACACACTCCCGGGAACACCCTGTAAATACTGACACACTTCCAGGGACCCCTGTAAATACTGACACACTTCCAGGGACCCCTGTAAATACTGACACACTCCCGGCGACCCCCTGCAAATACTGACACACTTCCAGGGACCCCTGTAAATACTGACACACTCCCGGGGACCCCCTGTAAATACTGACACACTCCCAGGGACCTCTGTAAATACTGACACACTCCCGGGGACCCTTGTAAATACTGACACACTCCCGGGGACCTCTGTAAATCCTGACACACTCCCAGGGACCCCCTGTAAATACTGACACACTCCCAGGGACCCCCTGTAAATACTGACACACCCCTGGGGACCTGCTGAAAATTACTGACACACTCCCAAGGATCCCATGTAAATACTGACACACTCCCAGGGACCCCCTGTAAATACTGACACACCCCTGGGGACCTCCTGAAAATTACTGACACACTCCCAAGGATCCCATGTAAATACTGACACACTCCCAGGGACCCCCTGTAAATACTGACACACCCCTGGGGACCTCCTGAAAATTACTGACACACTCCCAAGGATCCCATGTAAATACTGACACACTCCCAGGGACCCCCTGTAAATACTGACACACTCCCAGGGACCACCTGTAAATACTGACACACCCCTGGGGACCTCCTGTAAATACTGACACACTCCCAGGGACCCCCTGTAAATACTGACACACTCCTAAGGTCCTCCTGTAAATACTGACATACTCTCACGGACCCACTTTAAATGCTGACATCATCTCAGGGACCCTCTGTAAATACTGACACATTCCCAGGCTCCTCCTGAAAATATTGACATATCCCAGGGTACCCTGTAAATACTGACCTGCTCCCAGGGACCCCTGTAAATACTGACCTGCTCCCAGGGACCCCTGTAAATACTGACATACTCCCAGGGACCCCTGTAAATACTGACATACTCCCAGGGACCCCTGTAAATAGTGACACACACCCAGGGACCCCTGTAAATACTGACATACTCCCAGGGACCACCTGTAAATACTGACACACTCCCAGGGACCACTGTAAATACTGACACTCTCCATGGAACCCCTGTAAATAGTGACACACACCCAGGGTCCCCTTGTAAATATTGACACAATCCCAGGAAACCCCTATAAATACTAACACACTTCCAGGGACACCCTGTAAATAATAATACGCTCCCAGGGACCACCTGGAAATACTGAACACTCCTGGGGATCCCCTGTAAATACTGACAAACTCCTGGGGACCGCTGTAAATACTGACACACTCCCGGGGACCCCAGTAAATTCTGATACACTCCTGGGGACCCCCTGTAAATACTGACACACTCCTGGGGACCTCCTGTAATTACTGACACACCGCTGGGGACCCCCTGTAAATACTGACACACCCCTGGGGACCCCCTGTAAATACTGACACACCCCTGGGGGCCACCTGTAAATACTGACACACCCCTGGGGGCCCCCTGTAAATACTGACACACCCCTGGGGGACCACTGTAAATACTGACACTCCCCGGGAACCCATGTAAATGCTGACATACTCCCGGGGACCCCCTGTAAATACTGACACACTCCCGGGGAACCCTGTAAATACTGACACACTCCCTGAAACCCCCTGTAAATACTGACACACTCCCAGGGACCCCCTGTAAATACTGATACACTCCCGGGGACCCCTGTAAATACTGACACACTCCCTGAAACCCCCTGTAAATACTGACACACTCCCAGGGACCCCCTGTAAATACTGACACACTCCCTGAAACCCCCTGTAAATACTGACACACTGCCAGGGACCCCCTGTAAATACTGACACACTCCCGGGGACCCCCCTGTAAATACTGACACACTCCCTGAAACCCCCTGTAAATACTGACACA
This sequence comes from Squalus acanthias, assembly GCA_030390025.1. Taxonomy (NCBI): domain Eukaryota; kingdom Metazoa; phylum Chordata; class Chondrichthyes; order Squaliformes; family Squalidae; genus Squalus; species Squalus acanthias. Next base: position 87,018,045 of record CM059439.1, read on the forward strand.
CTCCCAGGGACCCCCTGTAAATACTGACACACTCCCGGGGACCCCCCTGTAAATACTGACACACTCCCTGAAACCCCCTGTAAATACTGACAAACTCCCGGGACCCCCTGTAAATACTGACACACTCCCGGGGACCCCTGTAAATACCGACACACTCCCGGGGACCCCCTGTAAATACTGACACACTCCCGGGGACCCCCTGTAAATACTGACACACTCCCAGGGACCCCCTGTAAATACTGACACACTCCCGGGGACCCCTGTAAATACTGACACACTCCCGGGGACCCCCTGTAAATACTGACTCACTCTCACGGACCCACTTTAAATACTGACACACTCCCAGGCTCCTCCTGCAAATATTGACATAATCCCAGGATACCCTGTAAATACTGACACACTTCTGGGAACGCCCTGTAAATAATAAAACACTTCCAGGGTCCTCCTGTAAAAACGGACACACTCCCAGAGACCCCTGTAAATAGTGACACACACCCAGGGTTCCCCTATAAATATTGTCACACTCCTAATGACGCCCAATAAATACTGACACACTTCCACGCACCCACTGTAAATACTGACACACACCCAGGGACCCCTGTAAATATTGTCACAATCCCAGGAAACCCCTGTAAATACTGACACACTCCCAGGGACCCCCTGTAAATACTGACACACTTCCAGGGACCCCCCGTAAATACTGACACACTCCCAGGGACCCCCTGTAAATACTGACACACTCCCGTGACCCCCTGTAAATACTGACACACACTCAGGGACCCCTGTAAATACTGACACACTCCCGGGGACCCCCTGTAAATACTGACACACTCCCTGAAACCCCCTGTAAATACTGACACACTCCCAGGGACCCCCCGAAAATACTGACACACTCCCAGGGACCCCATGTAAATACTGACACACTCCCAGGCACCCCTGTAAATACTGACACACTCCCAGGGTCCTGCTTAAACACTGACACACTCCCAGGGTCATCCTGTAAATACTTATTGAGTGGATAAGTTGCCTGGTCCGGATGGCTTGCATCCCAGATTGCAAAGGGAATTGGGAGGGAAGATAGCGGAAGGGCCTGCCCTAATTTTCCAATCTTCCCTAGATGCGGGGGAGGTGCCTGAGGATTGGAAAGTGGCAAATGTGACACCATTGTTCAAGAAAGGGTGCAAGGACAATCCTAGTAACTATAGGCCGGTCAGTTTAACATCAGTAGTGGGTAAAGTTTTAGAAACAATAATCAAGGAAAAAATTAACGGGCACTTGGTAAGGTTTAAACTAATTAAGGAGAGCGAACTCGGATTTGTAAAAGGCAGATCGTGTTTGACTAATCTAATTGAATTTTTTGATGAAGTAACATGGAGGATTGATGAAGGGAATGCATTGGATGTTGTCTGCATGGATTTTCGGAAGGCATTTGACAAAGTATCACATGGAACGCTGGGTAACAAATTTGAGGCTCATGGAATAGGTGGGTCAGTGGCAGCTGGGATAAGGAATTGGCTTGAGGACAGAAAACAGCGAGTTGTGGTAAATGGATGTTTTACAGACTGGAGGATGGTAGACAGTAGTGTTCCCCAAGGGTCAGTGCTGAGGCCACTGCTTTTCTTGATATATATAAATGACCTGGATATTAGCATACAGAGTAGAATTTCTAAATTTGCCGATGACACCAAACTTGGGGGTGTGGCAAACAGTGAGGATGATACCAATCGACTGCAACAGGACATAGAAAGGCTAGCAGAATGGGCAGGCAAGTGGCAGATGGAATTTAATACAGAGAAGTGTG
>CM059439.1:87020345-87037845 GCA_030390025.1 Squalus acanthias
CCCAGAGACCCCCTGTAAATACTGACAAACTCCCAGGGACCCCTGTAAATACTGACATAATACCAGGACCACCTGTAAATACTGACACACTCTCAGGGACCCCCTGTAAATACTGACACACTCTCAGGGACCCCCTGTAAATACTGACACACTCTCAGGGACCCCCTGTAAATACTGACACATTCCTGGGGACCCCTGTAAATACTGACACACTCCCAGAGACCCCCTGTAAATACTGACAGACAACCAGGGACCCCCTGTAAATACTGACAAACTCCCAGGGACCCCTGTAAATACTGACACACTCCCAGGGACCCCCTGTAAATACTGACACACTCCCGGGAACCCCTGTAAATTCTGACACACTTCCCGGGACCCCCTGTAAATACTGACACACTTCCGGGAAACCCCTGTAATTACTGACACACTCCCAGGAACCCCCTGTAAATACTGACACACTCCCGGGGAACCCCTGTAAATATTGACACACTCCCAGGTACCCTGTATAAATACTGACACACTCCCAGCGACCCCCTGTAAATACTGACACACTCACAGGGACCCCTGTAAATACTGACACACTCCCGGGACCCCTTGTAAATACTGACACACTCCCAGAAACCCCCTGTAAATACTGACACACTCCCAGGGACCCCCTGTAAATACTGACACACTCCCGGGGACCACTGTAAATACTGACATACTCCCAGGGAACTATGTAAATACTGACATACTCCTAGGGACCCCCTGTAAATACTGACACACCCCCAATGATCCCCTGTAAATACTGACACACTCCCAGGGACCTCCTGTAAATATTGACACACTCCCAGGGACCCCCTGTAAATATTGACACACTCCCAGGGACCCCCTATAAATACTGACACATTCCCGGGGACCCCTGTAAATGCTGACACACTTCCAGGGACCCCCTGTAAATACGGACACACTCCCCGGGACCCCCTGTAAATACTGACATACATCAGGGACCCCTGTAAATACTGGCACATTCCCAGGGACCCCCTGTAAATACTGACATACCCCAGGGACCCCTGTAAATACTGACATACCCCAGCGACCCCTGTAAATACTGACACACTCCCAGGGACCCCCTGTAAATACTGACACACTCCCGGGAACCCCTGTAAATACTGACACACTCCCAGGGACTACCTGTAAATACTGACATACCCCAGGGACCCCTGTAAATACTGACACACCCCCAGGGAGCCCTGCAAATACTGACACACTACCGGGGACCCCCTGTAAATACTGACACGCTCCCAGGGACTACCTGTAAATACTGACACACTTCCAGGGACCCCTGTAAATACTGACACACCCCCAGGGACCCCTGTAAATACTGACACACTCTCGGGGACCCCCTGTAAATACTGCCACACTCCCAGGGACCCCTGTAAATACTGACACACTCCCGGGGACCTCTGTAAATACTGACACACTCCCGGGGCCCCCCTGTAAATACTGACACGCTCCCGGGGCCCCCATGTAAATACTGACACGCTCCCGGGGCCCCCATGTAAATACTGACACACTCCCAGGGACCCCTGCAAATACTGACACACTCCCAGCGACCCCCTGTAATACTGACACACTCCCAGGGACCCCTGCAAATAATGACACTCTCCCAGGGACCCCTGTAAATACTGACACACCCCTGGGGACCCCCTGTACACACTCTTGGGGCCCCCTGTAAATACTGACACACCCCCAGGGAGCCCTGCAAATACTGATACACTCCCGGGGACCCCCTGTAAATACTGACACACTCCCAGGGACTACCTGTAAATACTGACATACCCCAGGGACCCCTGCAAATACTGACACACTCCCGGGGACCTCCTGTAAATACTGACACGCTCCCAGGGACTACCTGTAAATACTGACACACTTCCAGGGACCCCTGTAAATACTGACACACCCCCAGGGACCCCTGTAAATACTGACACACTCTCGGGGACCCCCTGTAAATACTGACACACTACCAGGGACCCCTGTAAATACTGACACGCTCCCGGGCCCCCTGTAAATACTGACACGCTCCCAGGGACCCCCTGTAAATACTGACACATTTCTGAGGACCCCTTGTAAATAATGACACTCTCCCAGGGACCTCTGCAAATAATGACACTCTCCCAGGGACCCCTGTAAATACTGACACATCCCCAGGGACCCCTGTAAATAGTGACACACTCCCGAGGACAGGGAATCTGTTAAATCTTACTCCAAATGTGACTCCAGTGGCATTTGTGTAAACCAAAATAAATTGAGCAAATGGCAGTCTGCTTCATTCACAGTGCCGAATAATGATCTTAATTGATATTTCAGTTGATGTGCAACATGTCATTGAAGCTTTTGAAAATATATTAGGCAGTAAATGTGTGGATTAAATCCAGCACTGATATATCTCAATCGTTGACACGTCTCACGTCAGGTGGCCCTGGCAGCAGGGACTGAAGGCAGGCCTGGAAACCTACGGCATTGCTTACTTACCTTGAGAGTGGGCTTGTGCACTGTCCTTTGCCCTCTGAGAGCTCAGTCTGAATCGGCCCCAGACAGAGTGGATGAAAGGCTCCTCTGTCTGCTTCCCAGAGGGGTGTTACGTGAAATCAGTTTGGACAGTCGCCCTGCAGCTCCTAGCGGGCTTGGGCCTACAGCACAAAACCGGCCCTAATGCGGCACTACATTCAGAGATTGCAATACTCGGAGAAGCCATATGAGGGTTAATGTGGGGCAGTGAAGAAACAGTGAAAGAAAGAAAGAACTTGCATTTTATAAAGCGCCTATCACAACCTCAGGGCATTCCAAAGTGCTTTGCAGCCAATGAAGCACTTTTGATATGTAGTTTTATCAGCAAACGTGACAGCCAATTTGCGCACAGCAAGCTCCCGCAAACAACAATGTGATAATGACCAGATAATCTGTCTGAGTGACGTTGGTTGAGGGGTAACTATTGACCAGGCCACCAGGGAGAACTCCGCTACTCTTCTTCAAAATAACCACATGGGATCCATTATGTCCACCTGAGAGGGCAGACGGTTCAACATCTCATCTGAAAGACGGCACCCCCCTCAGTACAGCACTGGGGTGTCAGCCTGGTTTATGTGCTTAAGTCTCTGAAGTGGGACTTAAACCCACGACCTTCTGACTCAGAGGCGAGAGTGCTGCCCACTGAGCCACGGCTGACGCTGGTTCAGTACGCGGGGCTTCTGCTCTGGTTGGCGTTGAGACTCACTGGGGGTATATTGGGGAGTGAGCAAGAGTGTGGGTTTAGACTAGAGGGGTCATGTTTATATGGCCTGTCTCATGGTTGCAACATTCGCTGAAACAGAGGGTAAACTAAACACTCCCAAGTTTGCAAGATGTCAGATGTCAGCGGGTAGCTAGCCCCCTGAGGCCTGGATGCAAAAGGCCCTTAACAACCTCTCCTGCACAGTTAATGGTTGCAATCAGGTAAATGGGAAGCCTTCACTGTGAGAGTAGCTTCTCCGTGCAAATGTAATAATTAAAATGAGTTGCTGTCAGGAGCTGGATGTGAGAAGAGTGCCCTGTATATTAAATAGAAGTCACCTGCAGTGCAGTGAATCAGAACATCTCACGTTCAAATCCCTAGTCTATGCCAAGCTGACTGATCTCAGTGAGGTCAGTAGCAGGGAAGGGCAGAGGGGGCGGGGGGGAAGGGGGCCGGTGGGGTCGTGGGGTGTTGGTACAAATGCTCCTCAACACCTCTATTCAGAGTCAGGCAAAGTTCCCGTCCTTGTTCCTGTCCTGTAGCCTCTGCTGGAAGATGCCCGTGTATAGACATCACAGGGTTGGCCCTGGCTCCGATACACTTCACTGTTGAACAAACTGCAAAGACTGTAACTGGCATAGGTCAGTGCTTTCAGACAAGGAGGGGGATGAAAGGGGAGCAGGTATGCGATAGAGCTGCCTACCTGTCACAAGCACAGGTGCCAGTGCTGGCATAGTTGACTCACTGCATATAGTCTCCCTGTCAGACATGACCTGATTCCCTGCGGTGATAATGGCCTTTTTTTTGTACTGATAGCAGATGTTACGGATGCTATGAAGTTAGGTCTCACCTCTAAGGCTGACTAACTTACCCTGAACAACTTCTAGATTCCACCCAGAGATTAGAAGTTATAGTGCCCTAGTGGCCACAGAATGATTAATTTAACATGATCTGGGACCCGAAGACCAGGAGCCAGATATATATATATTTAAATGCACTTAATTCAATGAAGCAACTGTAGCAAGTGGATTGTGGGAGGTTGTTCAATGACATTTCAATGGAGGACAAGTAGAACACCTTTAGAGGTATAATGCAGAGCATGTAGGCTAAATCAACAAGCTCAGTCCAAACGAATATGACTCTAAAATATTTTACAAACAAATTAAAAATGGAACAAAGAGGAAAAGCAACCTTTACAAATCCTGCAGGGAAAAAGGGAAAGGGGTTTACTGGGATGAATGTAAGAAATTGCAGGAACACCTTAAAGGGGAAATCAGTGGGGCAAAGAGAGACCTAAAAAAATAGAGCAGCTGAGGCTAAGCAGAAGAATTATTTTAGTACCACAACTGCAAGAGGCAGTCAGAGAAGAGGTGAACACTAAAAATTGATATAAACGGGCTTAAAACTGAGGGTGAGCACAAGGTAGTTAATGTTCAAAATGTTTACTTCTTCCAGGTATTCACTAGGGAGGACTTTAACAAAACGCTTCCCCCTAATCAGAGGTCGCCTATGGAAAATGAATGATACAAAGGAAATGGAAGTTCTGGACAGGCTAAAGGGACTCAAAACAAAAAGATAGTATTTATTTTTAATTTATTTATGAAAGAAAGAACTTGCATTTATATAGCTTCACAGCTAATGAAGTACTTTCAAAGTGTAGTCACTGTTGTAATGTAGGAAATGAGACAGCCAATTTGCGCACAGCAAGGTCCCACAAACAGCAATGTAATAATGACTACATTATCTGTTTATTTAGTGATGTTGGTTGAGGGATAAATATTGGCCAGGACACCGGGGAGAACTCCCTGGTACTTCTTCGAATAGTGGTGTGGGATCTTTTACCTGAGAGGGCAGACAAGGCTTCGCCATCTGAAAGATGAGAGCTGAGAGAGACTAGGGAGGAGCTGTGAGAGGCACTGACAATCATTATGAAGGAGTTAATGGACACTGGGGAGATACCAGCAGGTTGGAAACAGGCTAATTAGTTGCCTATATTCAGAAAGGGAGACAAAACAGACACAGGCAACTATAAACCCATTCGTCTTACTCCCATTCTGTGTACAATAATGGAATTGCTTATTGGGATTATCTTGAATTTTACCTGTACAACAATAATCTGGTTAACAGCAGTCAGCATGGATTCAGGAGGGGAAGATCCTGCCTGACTAACCTCGACTTCTTTGAGGAAGTGCTAACCCAAGTGGAATGTGCGAAGCCCCATGACATGGTGTGCCTCGACTTCCAAAGGGCTTTTAAGTGCGGTTTGAACAGAGTGCTGCGAGTTGGGTGAGTCGGAGTTAGGTGAGGAGTGGAAGGAGGAGCTCCCTTGCTTCGCCTTTGTTTTTCCTAACTTTTCACCCTGTAGGAAGAGGCCGGTGTCGGGAGCAGTAGGAGAGTACAGTGAGTATTTAAACTCACTTTCGCGGGTTTTTTCAGAGGCTTACAAATCTCGCAGACCGGCGACGGCGTTCCAGAGCCACGCCACGATTCAAAGTGACGCGGGCAAGAGGAAGCAGCTGCTTGGGTGAGTACGGCCAGGTGAGTATTTATACTAAGTAAAGGTTAATAGCTTATAAAGTTTAGAAGGTCTTAATTTTTGTGGTTATAGTTTCTAAGGTCTCTGTTGTGTAGCGGGGAGTGCTAGTAAACAAGGGCCCTTGAGTATATCATTTAATTGTAGTGCAATTAGTGGTATTGATTTGATTTAATTTAATTTGAATTAATTAAAGGGTAAGTCATAGCAGCACAGCTTGGCCCTGTGGCATGCTCCTCCTGCACTATATGGGAAATCAGGGACACTTCCTGTGTCCCTGACGACCATGTGTGCGGGAAGTGTATCCAGCTGCAGCTACTGGCAGACCGCATTGCGGTGCTGGAGCTGCGAATGGATACATACTGGAGCATTTGCGATGCTGAGGACATTGTGGATAACATGTTTAATGAGTTGGTCACACTGCAGGTAAAGGCTGCACAGGCAGGAAGGGAATGGGTGACTGCCAGGCAGAGTAGTAGGCGCAGGCAGGGAGTGCAGGAGTCCCCTGTGGCCATCCCCTTCTCAAACAGATATACCACTTTGGATATTGTTGAGGGAGATGGCTTATCGGGGGAAGGCAGCAGCAGCCAACTTCCTGGCACCATGGGTGGTTCTGCCTGCACAGGACGGGAGGAAAAAGAACGGGAGAACTATAGTGATAGGGGATTCTATTGTAAGGGGAATAGATAGGCGTTTCTGCGGCCGCAAACGAGACTCCAGGATGGTATGTTGCCTCCCTGGTGCAAGGGTCAAGGATGTCTCGGGGTGGCTGCAGGGCATTCTGGAGGGGGAGGGTGAACAGCCAGTTGTCGTGGTGCATATAGGTACCAACGATACAGGTAAAAAACGGGATGAGGTCCTAAAAGCTGAATATAGGGAGTTAGGAGGTAAATTAAAAAATAGGACCTCAAAGGTAGTAATCTCAGGATTGCTACCTGTGCCACGTGCTAGTTAGAGTAGAAATAGAAGGATATTTCAGATGAATACGTGGCTAGAGGAATGGTGCAAGGGGGAGGGATTCAAATTACTGGGACTTTGGAACCGGTTCTGGGGGAGGTGGGACCAGTACAAACTGGACGGTTTGCACTTGGGCAGGACCGGGACCGATGTCCTAGGGGGAGTGTTTGCTAGTGCTGTTGGGGAGGGTTTAAACTAAAATGGCAGGGGGTTGGGAACCTGTGCAGGGAGACAGAGGAAAGGGAAGCAAGGATAGAAGCAAAAGACAGGAAGGAGAAAAGCAAAAGTGGCAGTCAGAGAAATCAAGGGTGTAAATCCAACAGGGCCACAGTAAATAATAATTCTAAAAGGTCTAAGAGTGTTAAAAAAACAAGCCTGAAGGCTTTGTGTCTTAATGCGAGGAGCATTCGTAATAAGGTGGATGAATTAGTTGCGCAAATAGATGTAAACAGATACGATATAATTGGGATTACGGAGACATGGCTCCAGGGTGACCAAGGCTGGGAATTCAACATCCACGGGTGGGTATTCAATATTCAGGAAAGACAGGCAGAAAGGAAAAGGAGGCGGGGTAGCATTGCTGGTTAAAGATGAGATTAACACAATAGTAAGGAAGGATATTAGCTCTGATGATGTGGAATCTGTATGGGTACAGCTGAGAAATGCCAAGGGGCAGAAAACGTTAGTGGGACTTGTATACAGACCCCCAAACAGTAATGCTGAGGTTGGGGATGGCATTAAATGGGAAATTAGAGATGCGTGCAATTAGGGCATAGCAGTTATCATGGGTGACTTTAATCTACATATAGATTGGACTAACCAAATTAGTAACAATACTGTGGAGGAGGAATTCCTAGAGTGTATACGGGATGGTTTCCTGGACCACTATGTTGAGGAACCAACTAGAGATCAGGCCATCTTAGACTGGGTATTATGTAATGAGAAAGGATTAATTAGCAATCTTGTTGTGCGAGGCCCCTTAGGGAGGAGCAATCATAATATGATAGAATTCTTCATTAAGATGGAGAGTGAAGTAGTTGACTCAGAGACTAGGGTCCTGAATTTAAATAAAGGAAACTACGATGGTATGAGGCGCGAGTTGGCTTGGATGGATTGGGGAGTGTTACTTAAAGGGTTGATGGTGGATAGGCAATGGCAAACATTTAAAGATCGCATGGATGAACTACGGAATTTGTTCATCCCTGTTTGGCATAAAAATAAAACAAAAAAGGTGACTCAACCATGGCTAACAAGGGAAATTAGGGATAGCATAAGATCCAAGGAGAGGACATATAAATTGGCCAGAAAAAGCAGCAAACCTGAGGATTGGGAGCAGTTTAGGATTCAGCAAAGGAGGACAAAGGGATTAATTTTGAGGGGGAAATAGAATGAGAGTAAGCTTGCAGGGAACATAAAAACTGACTGTAAAAGTTTCTATAGATATGTGAAGAGAAAAAGATTGGTGGAGTCAAGCGTAGGTCCCTTGCAGTCAGAATCAGGGGAATTTATAATGGGGAACAAAGAAATGGCAGGCCAATTAAATACATACTTTGGTTCTGTCTTCACAAAGGAGGACACAAATAACTGAATGAAATCAGTATTTGTAGGGAAATGGTGTTAGGGAAATTGATGGGATTGAAGGCTGATAAATGTCCAGGGCCTGATAATCTACATCCTAGGGTACTTAAGGAAGTGGCCCTAGAAATAATAGATGCATTGCTGGTCATCTTCCAAAATTCTATCGACTCTGGAACAGTTCCCATAGATTGGAGGGTAGCTAATGTAACCCCACTATTTAAAAAAGGTGGTAGAGAGAAAACGGGGAATTATAGACCAGTAAGCCTGACATCGGTAGTGGAGATAATGCTAGAGTCCATTATAAAAGATGTTATAGCAGAGCACTTGGAAAACAGTGACAGGATCGGACAAAGTCAACATGGATTTACAAAAGGTAAATCATGCTTGACTAATCTACTGGAATTTTTTGAGGATGTAACTGGTAGAAAAGATAAGGGAGAACCAGTGGATGTGGTGTATTTGGACTTTCAGAAGGCTTTCGATAAGGTACCGCAAAATAGATTAGCGTGCAAAGTTAAAGCACATGGGATTGGGGGTAAGGTACTGACTTGGATAGAGAACTGGTTGGCAGACAAGAAGCAAAGAGTTGGAAAAAACTGGTCTTTTTCCGAGTGGCAGGCAGTGACTAATGGGGTACCGCAGGGATCGGTGCTAGGACCCCAGTTATTCACAATATATATTAATGATCTCGATGAGGGAACTGATGTAATATCTCCAAGTTTGCAAAAGGCACAAAGCTGGGTGGGCGTGTGTGCTGTGAGGAGGATACCGAGAAACTCCAGTATGATTTGGACAGGTTGGGTGATTGGGCAGATGCATGGCAGATGCAGTATAATGTGGATAAATGCGAGTTTATCCACTTTGGTGGCAAAAACAGGAAGGCAGATTATTATCTGAACGGCAATAGATTGGGAAAAGGGGAAGTGCAACGAGACCTGGGTGTCCTTGTGCACCAGTCGCTGAAGGTAAGCATGCAGGTACAGCAGGCAGTTAAGAAGGCAAATGGTATGTTGGCCTTCATAGCGAGAGGATTCGAGTACAGGAGCAAGGATGTCTTGCTGCAGTTGTACAGGGCCTTGGTGAGACCACACCTTGAGTATTGTGTGCAGTTTTGGTCACCTTATCTGAGGAAGGATGTTCTTGCCATGGAGGGAGTGCAGCGAAGATTCACCAGACTGATACCTGGGATGGCAGGAATTACGTATGAAGAGAGATTGGGTTGATTGGGCTTGTATTCGCTAGAGTTTAGAAAAATGAGAGGGGATCTCATTGAAACTTATAAAATTCTAACAGGACTAAACAGACTAGATGCTGCATGGATGTTCCCAATGGCGGGGGAGTCCAGAACCAGGGGTCACATTCTAAGGATAAGGGGTAAGCCATTTAGGACTGAGATGAGGAGGAATTTCTTCACCTAGAGAGTGGTGAACCTGTGGAATTCTCTACCACAGAAGGCAGTTGAGGCCAATTCATTAAATATATTCAAGAAGGAGTTCGATATATTTCTTAAGGCTAAAGGGATCAAGGGATATGGGGAGAAAGCAGGGACAGGGTTCTGAATTTGGATGATCAGCCATGATCTCATTAAATGGCAGAACAGGCTCGAGGGGCCGAATGGCCTACTCCTGCTCCTATCTTCTATGTTTCTATGTTGATAGAGTTCCACACAAAAGGCTATTAATCAAACTCAAAGCTGTGGGAATGGATAAGAAACTGTTTGAAGGGTAGGCAATGAGTATTCGCGAGAGGAGGAATGTCAGCGGCTTGGTGCTAGGATCAATACTGTTTCTAATTTACATAACTGACCTGGATTCAGAAACTCACTGCAAAGAAGTCAAATTTGCAGTTGATACCAAACTAGGAGAGGCAGTGGAATCGGAGGCAGCTCAGAAATTACAGCATGAGTTGGATGAAATTTGTATGAAAGCAGAACTATGGCTGATGAAATTTAATGCAGAAAAATCTAAAGCTCTACACATAGGAAGAAAAAAACCTCTCTCTCCCTCTATAGATATATAGATGATCGGGACTTGGGTACAGGGGGAACAATATTGAAATTTGCAGATGACACAAAATTATGGTGTATGCTTAACTGTGAAGAGGAGTGTAAGTGACAGAGACAGGTTAGTAGATTGGGCAGATAGATGCCAGGTGAAATGTGAGGTGATACATTTTGGGAGGATGAATAAGGAGAGAACAGAGGGGGAAAAATTTGTGTGGCTTGTGCCACACATTAGCACCACAAGATGGCGCTAAAACACCATTGACAGCTGTAATAACAGCTGATGCCGGTTCCAGTGCCGCACGCCATATCGGTGTTGCCGGTAGTGCTGCCGGTAAACTCGATCGCCAGGGACCTCACCATCATGGAGATCGTGACGTCAGTGAGTGTGCATCGTTATAGCCACTTACCTTAACGGCAGCGCAGAACAACGGGGGCAATTTTGCCAACCCCAGGGAGGCGGGTATGGAGGCGGGACTGCCGAGAAAATGGCAGAATTAGGGGGCGGGTGCCTCCATGCCATCTTCCTAGGAGGCGGGTAGCCGTCCCGCACCGGGTCCCGTCCCCTTGGAGGCGGGAAGGGATTAAAGCCTATTAACTGCCTATTAACAGGTAGTTAACAGGCAGAAAATAGGATTATCCCCTTTTTGCCCTCAAGTGTGGGCTTCCCGAAGGCTCCAAAACACGCCAGCTCAGCGAGGTGAGTACTGGGTCTGCGGGGGTCGGGGGTGGGGGGGGGGCGGTGCAAAAGTGTGGTGTGAAGGTAAGCGATGGGTGCAAGAGTGTAGAGGTGAGTATCTGAGGTAAGTGCAAAGTGTTTCTCAGCATTCTCAGATGCAACAACCATCTCATTTCTGTAAAACAAAGAAGTTTGGTGAAGTCTTGAATGCAAGACCTCATCAAACTGCAGAGAATGTCGCTGTTTGACAGCTTCACAGAGCTGTCAAACGATGACAATTCATCTGTCAAAAATTTTTGACAGATAAAACGTCATACACTGACGTTCTCTGCAACCGGCTTTCCCTTAATTGGCCTGCTAAGCCCGCTGGGCGGGCTTAACAAGGTCAATCAAGGGAAAATAGCATGGGTTGGCCACAAATCGATGGAGATGGGACGTCGACATGCCAAGCAGCAGTCCCGCCTCCAACGCGCCCCCATTAATAAAATCGCCCCCAACGATAGGGAGAGCTGGCGTCTACCAGCAGGAAGCAGGCTGCAGCAGCGATATTTAAAGGCACCATCCCCAATCAGCTCCAACTAACATGGTTCTGTGGTTTCAGTGCCTGTTTGCTACTCCCTGCAACTGAAACAGCTTTCTTTAGTTATTTCAAGTTTTTTTGGTGATAGGGAGTGTTGTTTCAAGTGCAGAAGTCACTCATTATTTGTTAAAGGCTTCTGCTCACAACACTTCCTCACAGTCATGGGGGCTGCGGGATTGAAGGATTACCTCAGGAGGACGACGAGGCAGAGGAGGATGAGGAGGGGGAGGATGAGGAGGAGGATGAGGAGGGAAGGCGGAGGCAGCAAGACAGGCTGTCCGTGACCAGCTCATCAGACTCCAATTCGCATGAATGAAGCCCCAGATCCCTGCAGCTCACCACATCCCCATCATATCATCCCTGTCTCATGCATCCTCCTGGGCACAAAGGTGAAATGAGAGAGACCACAAAATATTCCAAACACTCTTAATAAATTTATCTATAAACATATCACACACATCACATGAATTCTAACAACTAATGACCCTTGTGACTGCCATAGTTGAATAGCTGTCATTGTATGCAAGGTGTGAGATGTGGGTGTTAGTGTTGCTAGGTAGAGATTGTTGGTGGGTGAGTGCTGGGGGGGGTGGTACATTGAGCAGTGTGTGAAGCTTGTGGTACAGATGGTGGTATGCAGCATTTGTTGAAGCCTTCACTCACCCTGACCACCCGTGTGAGCTCATTAAACTTCCTCCTGCACTGTGTGTGGGTCCTGGGGAGCACAGTGCTGCCCGTGACGTGGCATGCCACCTCCCTCCACATAGTCTGGCAGACTTGTGGCGAGGGCCTCCTGCCAGTTGGGGGGGTACAGGACTGCCTACCTTCTCTCCACCGCTAAAACCAATGCCTCCAATGCTTCCTCGGAAAACCTCCGGGCTCTCTCCCTGGGGCGGCAGTCTGCCATCAGGATTTGTAAATAAGTGCTCCTTCTCCTTGTCCTTCTTCTTATGGTTGTTGATGCAGCTGCACACACAACAATGCTGAGAATGAGGTGCTGCAGCATCAATGAACCTTCCCTTTAAGCAGTGAAAAAAGCCTGTGGCAATCATTACTTGCGCTTAGACTGCCCCCGATATTGGTCCATCTTTTCCATGTAACGCCAATGAGCTTGAGCTTTCAGACTAGAATCATGACTGCAATCATTTTAGTGAGGAGTGAGGGCAAATTTCGCGTGCAGCCTAGATGATTTTCAACTGGCGCTACTTAATCATTTTTAGTCTAAACACTGCCCATTTCTTGGCTGTAACGGATTTCTAGCCATGTCCGATTCCGGACACCATACTTTAGGAAGGATGTTTAAGCCCTGGAGAGGGTGCAGAAGATGATCCCAGGGATGAGGATGTAACTGGGAAAATAGATAAGGGAGAACCAGTAGATGTGGTGTATTTGGACTTTCAAAAGGCTTTCGATAAGGTCCCGCATAAGAGATTAGCGTGTAAAGTTAGGGCACATGGGATTGGGGGCAAGGTATTGACTTGGATAGAGAACTGGTTGGTGGACAGAAAGCAAAGAGTCGGAATTAATGGGTCTTTTTCCGAGTGGCAAGCAGTGAATAGTGGGGTACCGCAGGGATCGGTCCTTGGACCCCAGCTATTCACAATATACATTAATGATCTAGATAAGGGAACTAGATGTAATATCTCCAAGTTTGCAGATGACACAAAGCTGGGTGGGCGTGTGTGCTGCGAGGAGGATACCGAGAAACTCCAGGATGATTTGGACAGGTTGGGTGAGTGGGCAGAAGCGTGGCAGATGCAATATAACGTGGATAAATGTGAGGTTATCCACTTTGGTGTCAAAAACAGAAAGGCAGACTATTATCTGAATGGCAATAGATTGGGAGAAGGGGAAGTGCAACGAGACCTGGGTGTCCTTGTGCACCAGTCGCTGAAGGTAAGCATGCAGGTGCAGCAGGCGGTGAAGAAGGCAAATGGTATGTTGGCCTTCATAGCGAAAGGGTTTGAGTATAGGAACAGGGATGTCCTGCTGCAGTTGTACAGGGCCTTGGTGAGACCACACCTTGAGTATTGTGTGCAGTTTTGGTCGCCTTATCTGAGGAAGGATGTTCTTGCCATGGAGGGAGTTCAGCGAAGATTCACAAGGCTGATACCTGGGATGGCAGGAATGACATATGAGGAGAGATTGGGTCGATTGGGCTTATACTCGCTGAAGCATAGAAGAATGAGAGGGGATCTCATCGAAACATATAAAATTCTGAGAGGTCTGGACAAACTAGATGCAGGAAGAATGTTCCCGATGGTCGGAGAGTCCAGAACCAGGGGTCATAATCTAAAGATAAGGGGTAAGCCATTTAGGACAGAAATGAGGAAGAATTTCTTCACCCAGAGAGTGGTGAACCTGTGGAATTCTCTATCACAGAAGGTAGTTGAGGCCAAGTCATTAAATATATTCAAGAATGAGTTAGATATATTTCTTAAAGCTAAAGGTATCAAGGGATATGGGGAGAAGGCAGGTACAGGGTACTGAGTTTGGATGATCAGCCATGATCTCATCAAATGGCGGAGCAGGCTCGAGGGGCCGAATGGCCTACTCCTGCTCCTATCTTCTATGTTTCTATGTTTCTATGAGAAGGTTTAGTAATGAGGAGAGACTAGATAAGAAGGGGCTCTTTACATTAAAACACTGCTCTCCTCTCCTCTTCACTCTCCCCTCCTCTCCTCTTCACTGCTGTCCTCTCCTCCCCTCCTCTACTCTGCTCTTCACTTCTCTCCTCTCCTTTCCTCCCCTCCTCTACTCTCCTCTTCACTCCTTTCCTCTCCTCTCCTCCCCTCTCCCCTCCTCTCCCCTCCTCCCACCCCTGCCCTCCTCTACTCTCCACTTCTCTCCTCTCCTCTAATCTCCTCTTCACTCCTTGCCTTTCCTCTCCTCTCTTCCCCTCTCCTCTCCTCTCTTCACCTCTCCGCGCCTCTCCTCTCCTGTTCACTCCTCTCCTCTCCTCTCCTGTTCACTCCTCTCCTCTCCTCTCCTCATCTCTCCACATCTCTCCTCACCTCTCCCCTCCTCACCCCTCCTCACCCCTCCTCCCCGCCCCTCCCCTCCTCTACTCTTCACTTCTCTCCTCTCCTTTCCTCTACTCGCCTCTTCACTCCTTTCCTCTCCTCTCCTCTCTTCCCCTCTCCACTCCTCTCTTCACCTCTCCTCATCTCTTCTCTCCTGTTCACTCCTCTCCTCTCCTGCATACTCCTCTCCTCTACCCTCTCCTCTCCTCTCCTGTCCTCCTCACTCCCCTCCCCTCCCCTCCCTCTTCACTCCTTTCCTCTCCTCTCCTCTCCTCTCCACTCCTCTCTACTCCCGTCCCCTCCCTTCCCCTCTCCCCTCTCCTCTCCCCTCTCCTCTCCCCTCTCCCCTCTCATCTCCCCTCCCCTCTCCCCTCCCCTCTCCTCTCCCCTCTCCCCTCTCCCCTCTCCCCTCTCCTCTCCCTCTCCCCTCTCCTCTCCCCTCTCCCCTCTCCCCTCCCCTCTCCCCTCTCCCCTCTCCTCTCCCTTCCCCTCTCCCCTCTCCCCTCTCCCCTCTCCTCTCCCCTCTCCCCTCTCCCCTCTCCCCTCTCCTCTCCTCTCCACTCCTCTCCACTCTTCTCCACTCCCCTCCTCTCCCCTCCTCTCCCTTCCCCCCTCCTCTCCCCTCCTCTCCCCTCCCCTCTCCTCTCCTCTCCCCTCCCCTCTCCTCTACCCTCTCCACTCCTCTCCTCTCTCCCCTCACCTCTCTCCCCTCTCCACTCTCATGTCTCCCCCTCCTCCCTCCCCTCTCCTCTCCTCTCCTCTCTCCTCTCCTCTCTCCCCTCTCCTCTCCTCTGCTCTCTCCTCTCTCCCCTCTCCTCTCTTCCCTCTCCTCTCTCCCTCCTCCCCTCCTCTCTCCTCTCCTCTCCTCCCTCCTAAACATAGAAACATAGAAAATAGGTACAGGAGTAGACCATTCGGTCCTTCGAGCCTGCACCGCCATTCAATGCGTTCATGGCTGAACATGCTACCTCAGTACCCCATTCCTGCTTTCTCGCCATACCCCTTGATCCCCTTAGTTGTGAGTGTTATATCTAACTCCCTTTTGAATATATTTAGCGAACTGGCCTCAACAACCTTCTGTGGAAGAGAATTCCATAGATTCACCACTCTCTGGGTGAAGAAGTTCCTCCTCAGCTCAGTCCTAAATGGCTTCCCCTTAATCCTTAGACTGTGACCCCTAGTTCTAGTTTTCCCTACCATTGGGAACATTCTGCCCGCATCTAATTTGTCTAAACCAGTCAGGATTTTAAATGTCTCTATAAGATCCCCCCTCATTCTTCTGAACTCCAGAGGATACAAGTTCAGTTGACCCAATCTTTCTTGATATGTCAGTCCGGCCATCCCAGGAATCAATCTAGTGAACCTTCGCTGCACTCCCTCAATAGCAAGAATGTCCTTCCTTAAGTTAGGAGACCAAAACTGCGCACAATACTCCAGGTGTGGCCTCACCAAGGCCCTGTACAACTGTAGCATCACCTCCCTACTCCTGTACTCAAATCCCCTTGCTATGAAGGCCATCATTCCGTTTGCTTTCTTGACTGCCTGCTGCACTTGCATTCCCACCTTCAGTGACTGATGTACCATGACGCCCAGGTCTCGTTGCACGTCCCCTTTCCCTAATCTGCCACCATTCAGGTAATAGTCCGCCTCTCTATTTTTACCACCAAAGTGGATAACCTCACATTTATCCACATTGTACTTCATCTGCCATACATTTGCCCATTCACCCAACCTGTCCAAGTCACTCTGTAGCCTCCTAGCATCCTCCTCATTGTTCACACTGCCTCCCAATCTAGTGTCATCCGCAAATTTGGAGATATTACATTTAATCCCTTCGTCCAAATCATTAATATATAATGTAAACAGCTGGGGTCCCAGCACCGAACCCTGCGGTACCCCGCTGGTCACTGCCTGCCATTCTGAAAAGTACCCATTTACTCCTACTCTTTGTTTCCTGTGTGCCAACCAGTTCTCAATCCACGTCAACACATTACCCCCAATCCCATGTGCTTTAACTTTGCTCACCAATCTCTTGTGTGGGACCTTGTCGAAGGCCTTCTGAAAGTCCAAATACACCACATCTACTGGTTCCCCCCTGTCCACCCTATTGGAAACATCCTCAAAAAATTCCAGAAGATTTGTCAAGCATGATTTCCCTTTCACAAATCCATGCTGACTTGGACCTATCATGTCGCCACTTTCCAAATGGTCTGTTATGACATCTTTAATAATTGCTTCCATCATTTTACCCACGACCGATGTCAGGCTGACCGGTCTATAATTCCCTGCTTTCTCCCTCCCTCCTTTTTTAAAAAGAGGGGTTACATTGGCCACCCTCCACTCCATCGGAACTGATCCAGAGTCTAAGGAATGTTGGAAAATGATCGTCAATGCATCCACTATTTCCAAGGCCACCTCCTTAAGTACTCTGGGATGCAGACCATCAGGCCCCAGGGATTTTTCAGCCTTCAGTCCCATCAATTTCCCCAATACCTTTTCCCGACTAATAAGGATTTCCCTCAGCTCCTCCCTCTTACCAGATCCTCTGACCCCTTTTATTTCCGGCAGGTTGTGTGTGTCCTCCACAGTAAACACCGAACCAAAGTACTTGTTCAATTGATCTGCCATTTCCTTGTTCCCCATTACGACTTCCCCTGTTTCCGACTGCAGGGGACCTACGTTTGTTTTTACTAACCTCTTTCTTTTTACATATTTATAGAAGCTTTTGCAGTCCATTTTAATGTTCTCTGCAAGCTTCCTTTCATATTTTATTTTCCCTGCCCTAATCAAACCCTTCGTCCTCTCTCCTCTCTCTCTTCTCGCCTCTCCTCTCTCCATCCTCTCCCCTTTCCTCTGCTCTCTCCTCTCCCCCCTCGTCTCCCCTCTCCTCTCCCC